>DWME01005321.1:0-15070 GCA_018244795.1 Parelbella ahira ahira | reverse complement strand
ATTTATTTATAATTTTTGCCTTGCCACGATCGATTGGACTAATGGTCGCGATCGACCGGTTGGCCACCCCTGCTTTAGTGTATCTCTGCTGGTTTACGCCACGCACGCGAGTAAAGCTTTCAGCAGGCGAGATTTATATAACCACGTGATCTCTTTAACAGTAACCGTTATATTTCAGTCAATTTACATAAAACTGTAATGCACTATTAATCTAAACCTTCGTCTTGAATCACTCTAGTTATATGCGTAGTTTTATAGATCTAAGCATACATAGGGACAGACAGCGGAAAGCGACTTTGTTTTATACTAGGTATGTACACATGTAGTGATAGCGACAAATGGAACACAGTGAATAGATAGATAATATAATCCACTCACTTTGGCGATGACGTAGGTTCCGACGGCGACGACTTCCCGGAACTAGAACCCATGAAGGATTTATTGAACAACAACTTGGCCAACGAATCTATTTTCTGTGCCACGAGTGGTGTACGCTCTGAGTTCTCCTCTAGAACGCAAATGTGGTGTATTTATCGTATCTCATATAATGTGGAGACAAATAAAAAAGTAATTATGAAGGCGTGTATGTGTGTGATAAACGTGGACGAAATTTGGAATCTGTGAACTGTGCGCGATTCGTTGTCTGTGGTCAATTGGATCGTCGAAGGTGCGAATGATGTACAACCAATCAGACGAAAAATAATGAGACTGCCACATTCAATGTTGTCGCTATGCCGTTACCTAAGAAGCCGAGCGGTATAGAGAAATCCATTCTAGCGAAGCCGCGTGCAAATGGTATCGACAAAATAAAATCGAAGATACTTGATGTTCGATTGCACGACGTTCCGTCTGCCTCGTCTTGTTTTCCAGATTCTTCCAATGAGCAGTAAAAGAAAAAACACGAAACTAATAATTTTGTTAGTATAACTTTTAACAAATATGGGTATTATAATAGTTTTCAGTGTAGTGAGTTGTGAGGGACTTTTTAGAATATCCTAGAAAGGAAATTTCGATAGAATTGACGATATGCAGGTTTAACAATTAAAACAGCTCATAATATTAATAAATAAATAATTCAGACAACATTGTCCAATAATAAGAAAATTTACATTAACATCTAATGATGGCGAACAGTAAATATTTATTAAAATAGGAAGGCAATCAAATCATAATAAAGTTTTTGTGGGTCATTAGTATGAAGGGCAATTAAGATACGGCGACTGAGAGAAGACAGATTGGACATTTTATAAAACAGGATTATTCCAAGACAGAACATAGAGGTATACCTTCAGAGTCCTCTCTGTCGGTTGAGACAGAACGGATCCGGAACATATTGCGCTTGTTGGCGGCGGCAATGGAGTCCTGGTCGAGCTCGGCGGCGGAGTGCGCCCGCCGGCACGCCCCGCGGCGCGCTCTCTTCCTGTAGCTGGTCCTGGGCCTCTCTTGGTAGAATCGATCGTGGCCCGTCGTCGCCGGCTCCCCGGCCTCCCGCCCCTCGCTATTAGCTTTCATATGCTGATATATGTTGAACATTTTCACGTTTTGGGATTAAACTATTTCAGATCTGCGTAATCTATTATTTGGGCGCCAAAATAGAACTCCTTCCACACATTCACGTGCCACTCGTCGGCGGACGACGGACGGCCCGCATTCCTCGTTGTTCGCCGAAACGCCGATTTTGTAATCCGTAAATAGCATTACAGATTTCGCAGGCTTAATGACATACGAACGGCTGGATTGTAGTTAACGAGAAATTCATCCGCATTATACGGATAGAAACGACACGCTGTCCCCGAGGTCCGCGGCGGAATGTCAGTAGGGGCTAATTGAACACCTACAAGTGTAGCATTAGCCGGCCTCAGCCACGCGTCTCTGAGCTGGTACATTACAGTTTTGCTTTGTCTGACTATTGTCCAATACGATCACATCACAAAATCCGTTACGAAATCACCGTCCCGTAAATGTAATCACTGATTTTCTAATCAGTAAATCTTATAATCCACTACGCGGCATATTCACGCTGCCAGACATGACTTGCGCGTTATGTAAATGTTTTTAATCAGGTTAATACAGATCTTTTACATCATCATCATCATCATTATCCCCAGCCTACTCCCGTCCACTGCTGGGGATAAGCCTCTCCAATGGCACGCCGCGGAGTTCGATCTTCAGCTCGTTTACATACCACGTGTTTACTATACCTTACAATGTTTGAGCTTGGAGAAATTCAAACGTATAAGCATGTTCAAATTTGGCAGGCTGTGGCCTTAAGCCTCTCAATATGAGTAGAGACCCATATTCCAACAGTGGAATGACAAATGGGTCGATTATTATTTATTTTTTTACGTTAAATTTTTACGTGAAGATAATACTTTCAATCTCAAACCTTTTTGTCAGATTTACATTTAAAATAGAAATCATTAAGTTTTTCGACAATAAGAAACGAAGTTATCGTATGTATAGCCATCCGTATGTAGTACGGTACAAATCCCTTCCAGAAATACAGGACCCCCTTCTGTTTAAGAATGTCCGAAAATATCTTTTTTTGAGTTATCCCTCGTTCCCGAACTTGATATCTGCAATAACGATTTAAGTTTCTAGAAAGCGAGTCGAACGCAGTGAGAACTGGTGTCATAAAAAACCTAACATCACGCCTGTAATCACCGTAGGGGTAGGCAGACGAGCGTAGTGCACTCCCACGTTTCGCGAGTTACGTTTACGTCTCATGGAATAGGTGGTGAGCCTATTTCCACACACCGGGCACAGATCCAGACTCCGAGTCCCGAGTATCCGACCCGGGATTTGAACCCAGGGCCTCCTGATCGGCAATCGCACTAGCAACCACTCGACCAACGAGGCGGTCAATATGCTATCATAAGTGCTGACTAGCATGTAAGTAGTAAATGAAGAGACATAAAATTTAGGAACTCAGCTATTTTTCCCAAAGAAGCTATATCCGGCAGTATGCATACAATAAAAATGTTGAGCTAAATTTTACAATTCTAGAATTTTTGACAGCGACTCCGAGCACAGCTCGCTCCGTAGCTCGCTGAGCGACTTTGAACTGGTGCAGTGGGCGCACTGTGAGTGTCCACGTTTCAGCTCCGTACGTCAACGTTGGTAGGATGCACTGGTTGAATACGTTAGTTTCCAAGCACTGCGGTATGGATGACGGTATTTTTGTACACTAACCTGGTTTTCACGAGATCAATGGGCAGCGTGAGCACAGCGGTGAAGAAGCTGATGACAAGAGACGTGTATACGTGCAATGTCAGCCCCTTGACCAGCCGGCGATCCTGGATCATTTCGCGAGCCTGGTAGAACAGGATTTGGTGAGTAGAATAGACCTCTTCGTAGTAAAGACAGTTTTAGGACTTTTTAGTCAAATAAATACGTTAACTAGTGGCCCAGCACCGATCGGAATTCGATCATAAATCATAAAAAATCAGTTCGAGCGTTGTCTGGGTTCTAATATCAGAGACTACGTTTATATAATCTTTCCTCTGCGCTACTTATTGACAACAAACCGTCTCATGACTGACATCGACAATGGGAACGTAAATAATAAATGGTTCATTTACAAAGGTTTTTGTACAAAGTTTCTGCTTCACGTATTAATATATGTATAGATACTTATTGTGAACAAGAGCAATGTTAAATGACAAAAAATGGTCAGGATAACATTGCCAAAAGAGATGTTAGAATTTTGTTTTTAGGTACTTTAAATAAATATTAAATATTATGTTTAGTAAACAAATAAAGCTGCCATCTTTTTTAAATTTCCTTATATACACATTTTCTTTTTAATTTTTTTTAAATATACGCCTACTATGAGAAAGTTAGCCATTGAGATAAGAAATGTAATCGATTCTAAATCTACTTATATTAGCGATCAGAGCCGTGTTACCTCTATCTTAGATACGTGGGCAGTGACGATGTTTAACTAATGTTAGAGAACTCAGAGAAAATCCGTGGCACCTGCTTAACGTTTGAGAATCGCGCTGTGTATACTAAGACCGAGATATTCAGGACCATATAACGTTAGTTCAGCAGCTTTATTGTCCTAAGTTATGTCTTAAATGATACATGCATTAGATTTAAACTCGCGACTTGTACGATGTTACTAGTTATATACCTGAGCGTACGTGCCCAAGTGTACTGCACTCACGAACACCGACCGGCTCAGGGTGAGCGTGCCGCCGCGCCACAGAGCACCCACGCCTTCCTCTCTACAGATCCTGTAGAAATGACCAGGTCTCGTAAGATCTTTGCGCCATTATCTAAGAAACACCATCGTAAATCGTATTTTAGTGCATCCTGCTAATACAAAAACTTCGTTCTGTTTCGCTTCTGTTTAATGTTTCGAGAACATGATTTCATGGTTTAGGTGTTGGTGTCGGCGATTGGTGATTTTAAGCCTTTGAGAAGTAATTTTTGCTAAAATTTTACCGACTGTAAATGTCAATCATTCTTTAAACATTAATCTCGCTGCCTTTCAATCCACATTACTAAATCTCATTTCCATATGTTACATTTACATGTGTGTTAAAATTCTTAAATATTTATTTATTTATTTATTCTTCTTGTAACACCTTATGCTAAGGGATACAAGGACGTACTTAGTGCCTAATGGCATTCTCTTCCAGTCAACCCTGGGCGATGGAGAGAGCAAATGGAAGGTGCATGAGTATAAAAATATTATACACAAATTACATTTACATTATACTCCTACACGACCCTTCAAAGTCTAAAGTCCCTAGTCGGCTAAGTGGACTATTTTTACCTGCAAAACGCATGAATTGCTCCCTTGTATTTTCGAGGACAGGTAGGGCTGCAGATTTCGATAGGTCCATCAGACATCAGCCGGACCAGGACCACTTCCGAAGGGTTCCCCGCGAAGCCACCTGCCAGTCCAGCTATAATACCAATAAGGACCTTCTCTTGGAGCGTCGGTTTTCTGCTGTACTTCCTTGAGCATAGAATGTAGTAAACTAAATTATAAGAAATATTTATGAGCTATTAATTTAAATTTACTAAATTCGGAGAAGTTTTATCGGTGTTGTACTTAATGTTTTAGAAGTGTTCAATTTATCGAACTTGGATGTTAATGAAGTTCGGTTTAATTAACACTTTAACACTAAGACCTCTGGAGCAAGAGGCCGAATTTTAAGGCACTAGGCTATCATCCACTTATTCTATATCTAACATTTCTTTCGTTACATAAAAAAACGTGTCGTCTCGGTAAAATTTTCTCTTTCGCAGTTGCAATTAAAATTAAATTCTTTGCTTAACAAAAAACAAAATACCAAATATTCAAAGGATTTCCTGTTCAAAAAGTATGGTGCTTAATGTAACGGATAAACTTATTTGGATAATTAATGATTTAAATTTAGACCGACAACCGCCAACTGTGGTGACATAATCTACGATGTCACGTGATGCTCGCTCTGCGTTGTTTGAAATAAATCTCTCAGCTGAGACTTATTGTACTGCGACACGTTTGTCTGTTTGTACAACTGTAACAATCTTTATCCTAAGCCTTACTGTAATGGGCATAGTGCCAATGAATCAATAGCTTAAATAAGTATTAATAATGACTGTTGAATAGTCCACATTTGGGAATGAAATTTCTTCACTATTATTTCATACTTGTGTATGCAAAACACAGATTTCATACTCGTGTATATTACAATAATCAGAAAGTGGTCGAATTCCTACAGCATGTCTCAAGGAGCTCTCTAGGACCCCTATTATTGATAACCATAATTTATCGGAATAGATAGGTTTATAGTTTAGTGTTAACCGTATTATTGATTAGAATTTATTAAGATTAATCATTCTCGTTGGTCAAGTGAGAGTCCTGGGTTCAAATCTCGGGTCGGGTAGTATTTAATTTTTATAATTTAGAGTTTCTAGTAGTGTCTCGGAGTCTGGACCTGTGCTCGGTGTACGGCAATAGGCTCACCACCTATTCCATAGGACTTAAACGTAACTGGTGAAACGTGAGAGTGTAATTGCTTTTTACCCTTTATATGAATCATATAGCCAGTTGTACACGGCCGTCCGAGTGGTGGTGTTGGTGGCCTGCCTCATTAGACCCGCCGTGAGTCCGGCGTAGAGCGCGCTGGGGCCTAGGCATCGGAGAAGCCGTGACCCGATGCTCAGGGTTGTGCAGGCGCTGGGGAAGATCTGCATCCGGACCTTCACCACGTCCAGCGGATGCACCGCGGTTGTCGCCACCATGCTGCAAGGTGACAATTATTTATGCGAGTCCTGTTAACGTTTAGTACCTCACCGAGGGCCATTAATTTATTTCATTTTAACAAACGCCCCTTACCGTTGCTTATCATATAACTATCTTTTTATTTTGTCATCTGACGCCATATACCTAAAAATATTATATTCGATTTCTATTTTTCAGCTTTTCACTCTTAGATTCAAATGATGGCATACAACTCATCATTATTAAGAATAAATATCAGATGTCAATGTGTTTGATTGTTAATCTCGAACGTCTGCTCTATCGTTCTCGTCATCAGTGGCCCTGTCTCTTCGACCAAAGATAGTGGTCGATTCCCACCCACGACAAATAATTGTGTAGTGAGGTCCAGTATTTTTTCTGTGTCTAGTAATATTGGTGGTACATTTGTATTTGAAAATGTACATACATATGTAAAATAGTTGAATGCTCCCGACAGTCCAGTTTCTACTTCGCCTGCTGGAGGATAGCCGTGTCTGAGATTTCCCAAGATATTGTATATTACAAAGGAAAATCATTATCATCAATCCTTTCATCACTCCTGGACACGCGCCTCCTCTCAGAATGGAAAAGCCATAGGCCATAGTCGGCCGCGCTGACCTACTGCGGATAGGCCAATAAAGAAATATCGTGATAAACCAATGCACGCTAGAGTTTTACCATGCTGCTCTCTTGAATATTAGAACTCAGCAGTGTCCCACACTCTTATAGACACTGATTGATATCTACACCACTAAAATGTATGAATGTTCATTTAGTATTTACCCAGCAAATCCTGCAAACGCTACTTTCGCCGTCCACGGTATCTTGCGTTCTCTTAATGTTTTCTCCGATGGAGTCTTCATCACGAGCTCCTTTGTCATTGAGTCTACATTTTAAGCCCCTATTGTAGTCTTATTTAAAATACTGGAATTTTGTACCCATGTCTGATCAACTGACAGATATTATTTGACAATTTTGTGACAGAGGATAGAATTATTACAAAACAAATTATCTGTTCTATGCATAATGCATAAATTTTATCTATTACAATACATAAATTCACTAGTTGCTTCCCGCGACCTCTGTCGGGCGGAAACGTAATTGGCGAAACATGGGAATGTACTATATTCCTTTACCTACATAGCTCTTCGGGGAGACATACGCTTGATGTTACATTTATTATTACGTGTGGTGGTAAGATAGACGTGCCTCGAGCCAACGTCACTGTTAATGAGTTTACTTAATCCCATCTCTGGCTTTTTCTCTCGAAAATGTAGACATGCAAATAATCCCGAATCGTGTGATTTTTTTGGTTTATATAGAATTATCACACGCACTTAAGCTATTTTTAATGTGGATACTAGCACAATGTTCTTACCGAGGAATGACAACACTATCGTCTAGTTGGCAACACTGATCGCCTAGATAGAGGCACTGGTCTCTTACAGGGCGTTGCTGACACTCGGTGACCGCATCTTACGAATGCGTATATTCCACTTTTCATTCGAGCACCTATTCCCACCCTAAAAGCTCATCCACTCACTAGACTCAGTCGCAGCCAGTGGCAAAAACCTGCAGCAAAAACCTGTCTATAAAAGACGCTAGAATCAACAGCATACTGACACTCCAAAACGATAAAACATCGTCTCTTTCGTCGTCGTCATTTGGCAAATACTCCTCGTAGATTCTACAACCTGGAGATGTTGTTTCGGATCAATCACACAGTCACCGTACAGGCGAGCTGTGTGAAGGGGAACACTTTATATTATTTGCATGTTTACTTTGTGCGAGAGAACTGCAGGGAGAAATGACACAAGTCCGGTTGGACAGCGCTTAGGCCATAAGCAGAGAGGATATAACTCTATCCATTTCTCCTCCATACCACCCGGCTCTTACAAAATAAACAACAACAGTTAACAAATATTACTTTAATAACAAACATTGTACTCTTAAGTTAGTCACAATTCATATAAATTTCATATATAAAAAATATACATGTGTATTTCATTTATATATCACATGGTTCACTTACTTTAATGGAAAACTGAATTATAATACATTACCAACATCGCGGCTACCGTGTGAACAGGGTCTTATAACAGTATTGGAAAAAAATGCTACCCTTTAAGCACAAACAATATAAATAAATAAAAATGCCGTCTAACATACTCAAACGTTTCTAAATCATTAAATATCATTTACTACGCGTCGAGAGCCTATTCAAATGTAACCTACCACTCTAAAAGCCGCTTTTTTTTCTGACATACTTTATGTATGACGTAATTCGCTCGCGCTTCCGTTTCTTTCAAATTGTAACTTTTAATGCATCATAATCGTTGTATTAACTAAACAAATAGGATAAAGCCGAATACCGTCAAATCGAGACTACATGGACCTCAAAATGCTGTGAGTTTTCATTTTTTAAAACTGATTCCGAGTTGGAGTGTTCTTTGTCACAGCTTTACTAAACATGACATTAGGATGCCGAACATTTTTCCTTGCATTTGAACATCGACATTTCGAACCCAAATTCCGATATTTATTACATATTGGATAAAAAAAATATTGTAAATGAATGTATTAAACATAAAAACCTTATTGCAACTACATATTGTCAACGTTCATGAGCGAGATAGAAATATAACAATCTTGTATAGTTGTTGTAATTCTGCGCACGCACACATTTACACGTATATTAAA
Source organism: Parelbella ahira ahira (assembly GCA_018244795.1). Classification (NCBI taxonomy): domain Eukaryota; kingdom Metazoa; phylum Arthropoda; class Insecta; order Lepidoptera; family Hesperiidae; genus Parelbella; species Parelbella ahira. The sequence goes on along the minus strand of DWME01005321.1, from coordinate 6,129 downwards.
AATACGTCTTCAGTGTTCACCCACAGCCGTGGGCCGACCGCGCTCGTAGAGTGTACAATATATCTCCCTCGCCCCACATAACAGTTCATAACGCAAGTATGCACCGTAGATTTCGGTCCAATCTTGAAGAGGAATACATATAGAAATAGTAAATATTCTTATTACATCAGAAGTTTACAATTTAATACCGACCAAAAAAAATATTTAAAACATTATTTAAATTAACATCAAACTCAACGCTAATAAAATTTATTAAAAAAAAACCAAAAGGTAACTTCCATAATAATTTATATACTGTACGTTTAAAATGGAATTAAAGATTATAGTTACAAAAAAGGAAGTTATCAAAAATAATAGGTTCATAAAGATAACTTTGCGTAAAATAAAAAAAAATTAAACACATTTATGGTATTGCCACATTAGTTAGTCTTGCCCACGGCGAGCTTTGTGATCGGTCGCCGTTATGACAAGAAAGTCTTCCACTATCCATTGTCCAATAGACATATTAATGGTTTTTTGACAGCTCGATGATTGACAAGTTTAGTGATGTCCTAAAGATTCTCGAATGTAAAACAATCAATTCTTAATAACAATAACAATTAATCATAAAAAATATGTCAACTGGCAACATCAACCGACCGACCGTTCGACTGCGGTTTTGACGTGGGCTTTCACTCGCAACAAAATTCCTGTGGTAGTCACACGCATTTATGTTCGCGGAGTTTGTGTTTAATCCTTGCTCTGTTTATTCATCATAAAAATGCCGAAAGGACGTGTATTGAAAGGACAATCGAGGCAGTTAGTCCTACAACTTCATACACTTTACACACACGCTACACTTTGAACAAGAAAATGAAAATGGCGGTCCACATATACCTATCTCGCAAGTGCGAAATAGTGTTGCAGCCGCGTTGGGTATAAGTCTTACAACTGTGACTTAAATCAGTACCGAAGCATATGGCACCAGAGGCTTAGAATAAACCAAGCCTTCTACACCAAAACAGAAAAACCGGCCTCGTGCTGTGACAGCAGTTGATGATTATGATGCTGACGCTATTCGTTGTCATATATGACTACTATTTGAAAAAATAAATTCCAACTTTAAGAAAACTGTTTCTTTGAAAAGAAGTGGTCTATTTCGTGGTTAAAAACCATCTTTGGCCAAAGTTTTGGAAATAATTGGCTTTTCGTATAAAGAGTCTGATAAAAGAAAAATATTAATGGAACGCACTGATATTGTTTTTGGCGCGATGCGACTTTTAAGGAGAGGCAAAAAAAATACAAGATTGGACAAATATGGTCTTTACGGATGAAACATGGCTTAACGCTAACCACTCCGTATCCCGATCTTGGACTGACGACACTACTGCTTATACCTCAGCAGTACCACTGGGAAACGGCGAACGCCTCATCATCTGCCACACAGGTACAGCAAAAGGTTTTGTACAAGAGGAACTGCTGTCATTTAAATCAAAGAAATCTGGCGATTACCACGAAGCAATGAATGCGGAGGTGTATCAAGTGGTACAAAAACATGCTTTTAGCATTGAAAGAACCATCAATAATTTTTATTGATAGTGCGCCCTACCATTCGCGCCAAATTGACAAAATGCCAACGCAAGCCAATAAAAAACATGAAATTGTTCACTGGCTACGTGAAAATAGAGAAAAACTAGGCAAGTGTGGTGGGGAGAACCAAGAGAATCATAACGTCTGATTGGGATCGTGATATTGCATTTGATAATTTATGCACACACGAGCTAATAATTAATATTACTCAAGACTCTTCATCGGACGAATCTAGTATAAATTATGATTCTGACGACTCATGCTAATAAAAGGAATTAAACTATTGTAGTTATTATTTGTATGCCTTATATTAAAAAGAAAGTAAGCCCCACAGACAACAAATAAGTAAACTAACCTAAGTTTTTAATCTGTTTACGTTGTGTTTATCATTCTTCCAACAATATTACACCTTATTAACATAATAAAATTAATAACATAATAAAATCAAGAGTTTTTCTCAATTCGATTGACCCATAGCATTTCTTTCTACCGATAATTTGTAATCTGTGGAACAATCGTAGTAATTTTTGTGTGTGGCACATCACTAAGGCGGCGGTATCCGTCCATGAAGTAATAATATTATCGTAAGCAAATAAAACGTCGACAATACGAACCTCACGGGCGTGACATGTAAAAAAACCAGTAATAAAATGGACAACGTATAAAAACCAAGATAATATTGACAGATCCATATAGATATGACTACTGGGTAATGTATGCAGAACGCAGTGTTATCAATGACTCATTCATTAACATAACTGTTTCTCAGCACGCTATTAATACAAAATTACACGAGACAAATTAATGAGATTACATTTGACGCGTTTTGTACATTTAAACATAGCCTCTGAACATTTGGTAACTATTTTTTACTGTAGCTTGATTTCTAACGCCGTGACACTTTAAATGTGCGTGGTTATATCACGTCGCTCATATTTCCTTTATCGATACGTCTTAGCTTTGACACGTGGTAACGAAAAATATGTTTGACACAATATGTCATTGAACCATAGACAATATTATAGAACACTGCGCTACATACGGTTCTATTCGCGTGCGCTTTTCGTGTTACGTTCGAGATTAATTGAGTAAAGACGCGTAGACTCGATTAAAAAGTAATAAGTTTTTATATAAGAAAATGTCTTAATCGCTCGACTGTGCAGCGTATATATTTATCATGTATAAAATATGTTTCGTTATAAATATCCCAATTATAAATGTATACAATAAATATTTACTTGTGAAAATCTGGACCATTTCAATATAAGGCTTCTAAACGAAAACAGGACGAAAATTTACGAAATGATCAGCGTATACAGTAAAAATGGTTTTTAGCTTGAGCCTTAATTTTAGCTTTAAGCTTTACTTGAGCTTTCATAGAACTTCTATATTATGTCATTCAGCAAAATTTTTGTCCAGCTTCGGACGTAATTATTCAAATAGCATTTCAGCAAAATTACAGGCACTTTTTACTATACATTGTCATCAAAGTATATATCCTATATGTGTAAATAATAAATAAACATTACAATCGCATTAGAACAATGTAAACAGCTACGGAGTAAATTATTTTTTTAAACATCTACGATTGTTATACATGTGAATATCTTAACGACTAATGAGTCTATTGGCTCAGTCTAACGCAAGTATTGTATGCACAGTTAATTTCGATTATTGGAGGCAACCTTATTTCATAGTACTCGATAATTCACCACACTATCGAGGTCAGTTGAAACTTTTAACATATATATGAGCTCTACAAACATATTTATATATATTATACGAGGTGATACATATAAATTAAAACTGTTCAAACATTTTGCGACCCAAACGTCTGTGAAAACTGTTTAGCGATTAATAATATCCGTCCCACTATGTTATTTAAAAAGAAAATAACATAATGTATATACTCGTAAAGTAACATTCACTGATCGTGAACGCAAACGTTCACTGACCGTAAACATGCACATTCACTGGCCGCAAACAAGCACGTTCATTAATCGTAGACATGCATGTTCACTGGTCGCGAATTTGCACGTTCACTGGCCGTGAACGTTTTAAGTCTACACCCGTATGAGAACAATCTATGTGTACTTGAAGTAGGCGGCATTCATTTGCTCGAGGAAAATGAAAGTGAGTACGGTGTGGGGTCCGAGCCGAGCGTAGTAAGGCAGGAAGCCCTTCCACAGCGAGAACACGCCCTCGTTCTTCAAAAGGTTCGTCACCACTGAGATCTGGCTCGCACCCTTCGCCGCGTTCTGGATCCTAGACAAGAAGAAACGAACAAAGAATTATTATTAACTATTTCAATAGACTGGCTCGGAGAGCATAGCGTATTTTTATCGTATTTAATACAATAAAACTTCAGTACACTTCAATAAAGTATATTTTTGCATTCCACTTGTTTCTTCCAGCACTCGGGGATCTTTTTGCCAAAGGGGTGCAGAAGTTACATTTAAAATACGATCAAATTCTGCTCTATCAAATACAGGTCATTCCCACAGTCCTATTAAGATCGAGCACAGTGGCGTGCTATTGCTGAGCCTGTCCTGCAGTGGGCAGAAATAGGCTGATGATGATATTTGAGGTCCGTAGCAAACGTCAATATGCAGCAGCGGCCACTTGTGACTGCTACCTGTTTCCTATAACGCTCAACCTTTTTTCAGAGTCAACAGGATTGTTTCTGAGCCATTACTGATGAGTGGCAACTAAGCGCGCCGGTTGATGCGCCAGAAGGAAAAAAAAGCTCTTACCTAGTTTTGATGATGTCCACGGGCATGGACGCGATGGTGGTGATGAGGCCGGAGACCATGGACGCGCAGAAGTGCAGTCCAATGCCATCAGGCACGTAAGCGACGAACATCTCACGGGCCTGTGAACATAAGAACATAATCCTTATCATTAACCATATCCCTGTCGAGGCGAAGAAAGAGGGTCCCCAGAGGTGCACCACAATCCGGATCACCAGGGTGTCCTATGAGGCGACCAAGACCAGCACTGGCAGATCACGGTATAGAGCGGCCTACGTAACCACGCGTTGCCCAGTGTGGGGATCTTGGGCAAAAACCCCTTAGACCCCCCCCCACCCGACCCCCTAAAAAACCTACGTCTAAAAAACCTAAGCAGTGGGCTTAGAAAGGCCGATGATGGCGATGACCTTCATGAATCCTTCTGACGTTCTATTAAAGTGCCCAAAACAGCTTTATGAGCCTTGCATTAAACGTTATTACCTATAACTAAAATATCTTGTGATAACTCGGTACACAAGAGTAGGAATCAAATGGAAGTAGAGCCCGCCGCAGTAACCAATGCGAAATAGATTTTGTCATTATTAATATTATATATCTGAATGTACTTATATCTATATAAATATTTACTTTACAGTACAAATGCTCAGGTTCATTAAACAAAAACAGAAGTCCTTAATGGGAATCGAACCCACAAACTTTAACTCGGCAGTTACGTTCACTGGCCGCAGAGGCCACGAGGCAGCTGGCAAATATAATGAACATGCAACCGCAATACTATGAAAGTTTTGGCAGAGATTTTTCATTAACTGTAAGATAAACCAGTGTATAAAGTTTATCAAAAATTTCATAAGCATCGTACATTTATTTTAAACATTATGCAACCAGATAATACAATCTGTGTGGCAATGTGTCCTTTGATATGATTTATTTATCGGCAATGGCTGTTGACAAAACACTTGAACGGCCGCGTAAAAATGATTTGACAGCAACGTATTATGTAGGTGTAATGTTAAACGTATTGATAAATAATCATGTCATTTCTAGGATGATTTCATTTATTGTAAGATTATTCTCTGTTTCCATGGCGACTTAAATGAAAGTGAATAAATTATAAATATAAAAATGATAAATTAAGTGACAAAAAATGCATTTGCGTGAAAAAATAAATTATAAATATGAATAATAAAAATAACATATATAAATTTTATAAGTCGGTTCGAGAGATTATTAATTTTATTGAAGTTGATTTTTGTGAGTACATTTCGTTTCTTTTCACGTTTAGTCTTAATACTGACATTTTGTAGCAAATGTTGTTCTATTACTTTTTGAAGCAATTTATATAATAACATTAAGTACCCATTTCGTTTCCTTTCACATTAAATTCTATTTTATTATTTTATATATAAAACTTCATATCATTTCGTTTCAGATTACGTTTTATATATATACATATATACTTAGAACTGAAAACTCACTAACACAACCAAGCACCATTGGTAAAGAACCTAAAATGTTAGGTAATGTTAGGTAATGATGTTAGGTGGTGAGGTACCTGCGAGTAGGTGCTGAGCTGGGCGGCGTTGACCACCATCGCGCGGCTGACCGTCGGCGCGGCGCCGCGCCACAGCTTCAGCACGCCCTCCTCCTTCACTATCCTGCAACACAGATTAAATCAATATTTAGACGATTAGATAGAGTGTTAGTGGTTTAAATTTAAACTTTTGGTTATTGTACTTATATCAATTTTTTATGTATTCATAGGATCGCCAACGGTGTTCACAGTATAGAATGGAATTAAGCCTTGTTCGTG
>DWME01005320.1:0-15071 GCA_018244795.1 Parelbella ahira ahira | reverse complement strand
TAGCAACTAGGTAGCAACTGTTAGTAATTATTTCGATGTAAAATATGGGTAGTGACCGGCCATTCTGACGGTCACTGTAAATCACTAAATCATATATTGCATTTAAAATGCAGGTTTACATGTGTTAACTGACATTACATAATAATTATTCTATAAGTATAATAATAATAATAATAACAAATGTATTTAAATCTTAACAAATTTTTGAAAATTAATTTTTCAATGAAATTTTTTAAATTTTAATTTTTTCGAGTGCTTGGTTTTTTTATGTGATTTGTTTTTTTTTAGCGTATTGTATTAAAATAAAATAAGTACACAATGTCAGAAGTTGGAAGGACATATTTTTTAATACATATATTATTACAAAATAATTACAGCAATGGAGCTACACTTACGCTATCTATACAAACTACGTGAAGACTCATTCTTAGCCTCGGATCCTCGTCATTTGAGTCATCTGAAATGTTCCATTCAATTTGTTTTTTATGAATTATATACATTTTAGCTTTTGCCAATCCATCTTTATATAAACTGACTCGCATTGATCAGAATCTCACCTTCTTCCGTGGTCACTCACAGTTTACAAAGCTGTGGGTCTTTTCAAAGATTTTTCCCCATTTATTATATAAATACCTAATAAGAATTCGAAGATCCAATGATGCAACATCGCGAAATGAGCAAGGTCGACCAATGTTGCGGACACTATCACTCTAAAAATAACCGTTTAGTTGACAGTGTAGGTATAAACACTACAATCCTTCATTGAACGAACGGCTTTATCAGTTTTGTGATGATTCTGTATAAGTATTGAGTCTAACGAAACTGTATATTCTTTATGTAAAAATAATAAAATTTTAAAAAAGATTTCGTTTTTATATTTCGTTGTTTATTTAATAATTTTAAACTATTAACGTTCGTCTGGTCAGGTTCCATCGTCGTCATCATTATTATCATCATTAACTCTTTTTTCGTTCCATTATCGGACATTTAACGTGTGTAGACTTACTCACGCTGTTTTCCTTCACCGTTACAGCAACTGATATATTTTTATCTTAACAACTCACATAGCTTTGTGGCGTCAGGAGTGCGTACTGTTACGGACGATAGTATCTCGAAAGTTCGCTGTTCGTTATGTATTGCATATACATAAGTATACATATAAGAGTATTGTTGCGGACGTATGTGGAAACTTCGCGTTGTTGGTTACGTATTGCATAGATGTAGGTATACAAATAAATCTACTATACACGACAAACGAGATTGAACCTTACGACTAATGAATTAAGGTCGATTTTCACTTCGCGCCCGGAATTGCTTACAAAAATAATACGGCAGGCGTGTGGGAGGGGCTTACTTTCTGGAACTGGTACCTGCGAAATGTAGATCCCCATAGGGACACCTTCAATTAGACATAATAGTCCAGTTCTAGAAGAAGCAAGCCGAGCGCTACTTCAACAATAATGACGTCGTCCAAATAATCTCATTAAGAACACTGTCTCGTATCCCCGCCGTCCGGCCGGGATTACAGCTCCCCTCAGGAGACCGAGACACGTATCAGATGACCCTAATGACGACATAACACTGGTAAACAGGTTCACTCGGGAGGACTCGTCACTCTCCCACACACTACACAATCACCACGTTTACACTCACCGTCCCCGCCGGCGAGGACGAAGACACCGCGTTCCAAACGGCAGACGTGCGGGGTCCCCGCACGTTTGACCGTCGCAGTACTGTCGCCCTTCGAGAAACACACACCGTATGGACCCGTGCCTCGGACCGAGTCTCACAGGAGACACCCACGAATCGGTCGCACATCCCCAAATCCCTGTATCGCTGTCCAGAACATGCTGTGCGGAGCCACTCGGGCTCGCCACTAAAACCCGGTGAAGCTGTAGAAGCCACTAGGGCCAACAGCATATGACACCTAGGAAAAAAAGTGACAGTGACAATACATTTTTAGAAGCGATCAAGAGAGGTTCAACAAGCGATAAAAATGAAGTGATTTCTGCGAATACTAGCGATACAACAGAAAGTAAATAAAAAGTTTGTACAGTCTAAAAGCACCTTTCATTCGTCACCGAATACAGCGCATCGCATCGTTCTCAGCAGCCAATCTACGTACCTATACGTATCAGTACTATATCGGATAGAATATAGTTTTATTAATGACGAATAACTAGTGATAGAAACATTCCATGAATTTGCTGAATTTGAATTTGTAACTTTCCACAGGTCATTGTAGATTAAGATCCTAACTACAGGTTCGGGAAACAAAGGGTTCTTATAGTTAAACATAAATCTAAAAAAGAACAAAAGTTAATAAAATGGTTTCCGAAATTGAAGTAATTACCAAAATTTAATTTTAGTCATGGATTCATGTTAAGTGATTAATGTTTCAAACTCATTTTTAATTAACTGTATGTAGACAATAAAACTCTTCTCATTGGCTTCAGAGAACAATTTCCAAGAAGTTCGCTGCGCAAAAGTGTTCGAGGCGATGCGACAGTGTTGCCTGAAACACAAGCCAATTTCGCTCGTGTGTGAGGGTTACAGGCTGGAGCCACGGGAATTCGCGCCGGTCACCGACAGGCCCGCTAAGAACGACTAATTTAACAAGGTAGGCAAATATTTTAATATGCTGGCATATATAAAACTTTTTGTTTTTCAGATCCTTGTGGGTAAGTGTATAAAAAATAAAATTCAAACATAGAATTTTCTGATTGCCGGTTAGCATTGTGAAGATTTATGGAATGGACCTGCATATTTTGCTATTTATATAAATTTTACGTTTTTATAAAATACGCTTCGACGATGTAAACATTATTACAGATCGTCTGTAATTTTTTTTATTAATTGCTATCTTTGAGAACAATAACAGCAATGACAGCGCCATCTGCAAGTATTTTATGTTAATATATCCTGCCCACACTTCCCTTTTTATGCGATTCAGGATACATTCATAGAAATGTTAGTTTATTGTGGCCGTAAATATTACAAAACCTCAAGTTTGCATTTGGTGTGTTTCGATTGCATAACACTGGTCGAAAATTAAAAGCTATATCCATTTTAATTGATACTCAACTAAATTTTATCTAATATTTTCAACCTATTATAATTAGACTTGCACAGTTTATAAATGGGCCAAGCTCTCTCAGTATTGACGCATGCGTAGTAATACTGTTATCTGATATCGATTGCGAATAGTCTTTGGGATGATGAGCTTGGATCCTCATCAGGAATCTTTCTTTGTTTCGAAAGCTTATATAAATCATTATACGGTGCCTTAATATTGTCTACAGTGTTAGTCAGTCAAATTATTTATCAGTATACTTTACCTTTATTATTACGACCGAGTAGGAGACCATCGTCAAGATGTGGAACGGTTCGGTATGTATCAAAACATTGTCTTTAAGAATAATACGGTCCTTTCTATACGTTATTATTTCATATTATTGCGTAAAGCTTTTATTTAACCAGCTCAGATATATGCCCGGCCAACGTTGTTAATCCTGTTTTCACCCTTACTACGCAGTTGCAATATACGCAGACCGCAGTTTCGAATTCAAGGATTCCAAACTATTTAAAGCCTAATATATTTTTAAATATCGTTCCTTTGCTGGAGATTTTTTATTAAAAATATCTTGTGTTAATTGTATCTGTTTCTGAAAATTATTTCCCTTGATTGCTATTTTGTTTTCTCCTTATGTTTTTTTCGTCATTCATGTTTTACAGCTGCAGTATATAAATACAAATTGAGAAAAAAAAATCGAATTTATCGATTTGGTAGTTGAGTTAATAGGATAAATCAATTAAGAGAGAAATTTGATATTGCGAAAATGTTTATATTACGTAACGCCAAGCCTGTTATCCCCGAAGGGGTAGGCAGAGAGGTGTACTACACCTCCACTTTTCACCAGTTACGTTTAAGTCCCATGGAATAGGTAGTGAGCCTATTGGCGTACACCGGGCACTGATCCAGACTCCGAGTGACTACTAAAAATTCTAAGTTATAAAAATCCAATAGTACCCGACCCGGGATTTGAACCCAGGGCCTCCCGATCGGCAGTCGCGCTTGCAACCGCTCGATCAACGAGGCGGTCAGTTTATATTACGTGATTATAATATTTACATAATTAAAGCTATCTATCATTTGGTGTTTATGTTTGATAGCATAATTTTACTGTTCGGATAGATATTCCAGAATAGGCTGTTTTGGAATAATGTGCCGTATTTTTATTTTAAAGTCTCGAATTGGTTCACTGGGTTTATATGAAAAATGGCATGGCAGTTAAATTCAAATTCAAATGTCATTTATTCAAAATTGGTTCATTAGAACACTTTCTGTACGTCAAAATTAAACTACCACCGCTTCGGAAGATGCCTCGCTATGGAGAAGAAGCGGCGAAAGAAACTCTATAGGTGTGCTTAAGCATCTTTTAAAATAAGTACATACATAGTAAATTAGGATATTAGAATGAAAAAGTACTGGCCATAACATAATAAAAAATATATTGTGTCCAAACATAAAAGTGAAGGTGCATTTTGTGGCTCGAATAAAATCACAGACGCGATCGAGTTTGCACGTTGCTATCGTTGTCTCACTATAAATAGGTCACTCAATAATTGCCTCTTACCGGAAGACATACGAAAGATACACACAGTCTAACATAGAATTACTAGATCTGGTAGAACGTGACAAAGTTTAAGATGTTCTATTTTACAAGTTTTGATTTCTTATATTACATCAAGACAATATGCGTAGGAATAGGGTGACCTTTACAATTACTGAGATTCTCTCAGACACTCAGTCATGTGCCTTAAGTTTACTGCTGAAGAGATATATGTAATTTCATATATTTTTTGTGAACATAAGATAAGACAAGAGACGTTCCATCTTCTCCTTTAAAGAATTAATTTGTAAATAATGTCATATAGTTTATAAGATTATATTTGCTATGAACACTTTTTCATACCGGTTTCAAAACTGCACTTTTAAATTTTTATATTGTATTTGTCTCTTTTTTTTCAGATATGGAACAGCGCCGTCGCATCCAACCACTTGGCAAAAGAAGTTGGATGTACAAATACCCAAAAACATTTCAGATCACGTTCACAGTTCTGGCGTTAGGCATTTTCTTCTCGAAGCCTATTTACGACATCTTCTTCAGGCCGCGATATCAGCCCGATATTGATGAACCGCCGACAACGTTGAGGAGAGTTGGAAGTAAAAACTAATATGGACTCAGTGTCTAAAGCTAGGGAGAGATTCGCAAAGTATCCAGTCATTTTCGCAAAGTGTACGAAACAAGGCGCGTCGTATGCCCGCTGTGTTTTGCTCAAAGAAGACTCAGTGAAAAAAGACGAATGTGTTAAAGAGTTCCAAGAATTTAAAACATGCCTTCAAGCTGCTGCTAGGGATTTAAAGACAAGAATTTAAATATACAAATCACGATGGTATTTAAACGTTTAAAAGACGTAGCCGTTGCGGCGTACACGCGAGTACTTGGCTTGGATGTGGGGTATCATATCATTGCCGGTTTCTGTATCCGTCTGTTATTTATTCTATACGGGGATATACAAGACTCGATGCTCAACGTGAAATATACCGATATTGATTATAAAGTTTTTACGGACGCTGCTCGTCACGTAGTTAAAGGTGAATCGCCTTTCGATCGCCACACTTATCGATACAGCCCTATAATCGCCTGGATGATGATACCTAACATTCTTTTACATGAGAACTTTGGCAAGGTACTATTCTCTTTTTTCGATGTTCTTATAGGAATCGTCATCAAGACGTGCGTTGGTAGTCAGCTAGATGGTAAAGTTTATTCGAAGAATGTTTCCAAGTACAGCGCTCTTTTCTGGCTCTATAATCCTTTGAGCATTGTCATTTCAACTCGTGGCAACGCAGACTCTTTTTCGTGCTTCTTCATTCTGGCTTCTTTATTTTTTTTGCAGTGTCAATATGTTAAGGGCAATATGAAATATATTCTGTCGGGCACCTGCCTCGGGTTAGCTATTCATATGCGTATTTATCCCATCATATTCACTTTCCCGATGTATTTGTCTCTTGGCAATTACAAGATCAATCGAAACACGAGTATCACTACAGGACTGCTCGCTCTTTTACCTAACAAGAAGCAAATCTTGTTTCTCGTTAGTATGTTTGTCTATTTCTTTTTAGTGACATACGGTATGTATGTATTATACGGAAACAAGTTCGTGTTCGAGACCTACATTTACCACCTTTTCAGAAAGGACACGAGACACAATTTTTCTATATTCTTTTATTCCTCGTATCTTACGATGACCGATGTGACATTTGACTTGATAAAGTTTACAGCGCGCATATTTCTAAGCGTCATTCTGTTTTTGTTGAGCGTAGCTTTCGGTTGTGATTCTCAGACCTTGCCTTTTGCGCTTTTTTGCCAAGCCTCGGTTTTGGTGATTTACAACAGCGTGGTGACATCACAATACTTTGTATGGTTCTTGTCATTGCTTCCAGTGATCGTTCAGGATTTAAAAGCATCAGTACTGGACGGTCTGGTTTTAATCGTGATGTGGGCCGGATGCCAGTTATCTTGGTTGTACTATGCTTATCTCCTCGAGTTTCAAAATCAGGAAGTATATATAATATTATGGGCGATGTGCATATTATTCTTCAGCTCGAACATTGCTGTGTTGTACCAAATTATGAAAATATACACACCCGGATATTCTTTTGGTCAGCAGGCGATTGTCAGGGCGAAGACAAACTAGAAAATATACGTAGTTGGCTCATCTAAACAGCCCGACTAATGAAGTTTAATTTTGCCACTGAATACTTCAGATGCTGTAAAAAGATTGCCAACTAGAAAAACGTGAAACAAACGTATTAAAGACAAAGATACATTGTTAACTATAATATCCACAGTAGTGACGTTGACCGAGACTTTAAGATTAATAATTAAATCCTTCACGCGACCTTACTTGCTTGGTAACTGTTGAGATATGAGTATTATAGGTGAAATATATTAGATTGTAGTTAGTAATAATTTGTTAGATTTGAAATAAAATTTTCTTGAATTGTTTATTTTCTTTTATTTTGTTACTATTTGTCTAAAATTATCTTTTGCATCTTTTATTTAGATTACACTATACGTTTAGAGGAAAGAAAATCAAACGTACGTACTGTAGAGACCTGTATAGCCTCAAATTGTGTGTTAGCGAAATTAATAGAAAGTAGTTGTTACTAGTAAAGTAAATGCATAAGTTAAATAATAAAGAAGCCAAATATCATCTTCAGTAATTAGATTTTCGTGCGAGTGTTACGTCACACAAGGTCGTCGTTGAGGTGGTTAATTGAACTGTATATACTGACGTTTAAAAAAGGCGGGTATTTTATTGTAACACGATCAAATCTGTCAAAAAGCGTATAAGTTCTTGTCTCTACTTGTCGGTCATGAAAACCAGTGATAGTGACGTGCTAAACGACTTTGAAAATCATTAGGGTTTGCGCACAACAATTTGTACGGTTCAATTGGTTGTAAAATTTAAGCAGTGTCACGATTAGTGTGTTAGTACCCTAGCAGTTTAACAATTGCATTTCTTATCATAATTGATGTATAGTTTTATCAGTATTATAATATATACGCTTAATGTGTGTAGAACAAAATATGTTTATTAAAAAATGTGTGTAGGATGATTCTATAGCAATAGAAGAATAGTAGTAGCCATCAAAAGAAGCTCCCATAATACTCCAGCAGGAACGTTTCTGACGTCAACATCCAATAAAATCCTTTTTCATATTTTCATTCAATGCTGGTTTTAGAATATTTTTGTATAGGTATGGTAGGTTGTACCTATAGGTATTTATTCACAGATGCGGTCCAAACAGCCGTCTTTTTTTATTTTATTTCCCCTGTTTCATGTTCATGTTAAATCCCGAGTGTAAAGGGTTAATAATATAATTGAAATGTTACAAATGTCTAAATATGACACTTATTAGTGTTTCGGTCGTCATAGGTCGTAATTACCTTACAAAGAGTAGGTAAATATTGAATTTATTTCCCAAAGGGAAAGTACTAGGTATCGTAAGTATTACGAGTTTGCCGCTGATTTAATTAATATGTATTCTTCGAAATATTGTAATGACTTTATTGTAAACATAATTCAAGATAATAATATACATTGCGTTCAAAACGCAAGTCGATAAAAGTGGCATGGCAACTTTAAGCCTGTGCTGAACTGCTGAAAGAGTTGGATTGTATGAATGAAATTTTGGAAAGGGGGAAATAACGGATACTTTATAGATCCATCATAATAATCTAGTTCACAAATTATTATTATTAGTTGGACGCTTCGGCCATGCCTAAATAATAATTTAAATTTCAAGTAAAATGGCTAATTTTTACAAATTTGAATGTACATTATCAATATCAAATGAGGTTGAGACATGACTCTGTGATCATTAAGAAAACTTACTTTGAGTAAACGTCATTAGGATCAAGGGTAATAAGACTGAGAATAGCAAATTAATATAAATTGCAACAACTAATTTAAAAATCATTAAAAGTAAATAGGTAGTTATTTATAAGCAGCTGTTACAATTTGTTTCAAAACGAAGTTGAAGGAAAATGGTTGTATCAAACATAGTGAAAGATGCAGATTGTAAAATGTAAGCTGTGACAAAGTAAGCATTTCTAATCCTTTAAATTATCCATCGTCAATTTTTATATACGTACAGGATACTGTAGAATCATTTCAAACTCACGCTAGAAGCTATTTTTTTCTGTTTATAACAATATATTGTTGCCATATATTATTGTTGCAATATATTAAATCTGGCCTTAAATAAGGGTTGCTGGTTGTTACAGACAATATTGAAGGTGGAGTGAAAGAGAGCTAGCGCGTAATATTACCAGTCAGACGAGGATAGCGATTGCCAGCTGTACGACGCTTTAAAGTTACTGCGCATGAATCGGATGCTAGTGTTCTAATCATAAATATGCATGGGTAAAAACTTGGGTTTTAACATATACTTGATGAGTGCACTAATTCTGTAGCCGGATCTTAGACTATCATAATGTATTGTGGAATGTAAGTGTAAGCGAGTCGGACGTCGATGGGACAGGCTGAAGTTGCATATATAGACTATGTATGGATGAAGAAACCCCATATATTACCAAAATTTTTGCAAAGATAGTAATATTTAAAAATCAATACAAATTTAAAATTATTTATTAAATTGACTATCCTATATTTATAGACTAACAAAATTATATAAATGTCCACATTTTTATGGCTCTTTCAAGCTTGTTACACAATGCATTATTTTTATACCTGCTTTTTATAATAATGTTTTAAGACATGCGTATTGTATGCTAAATTCTATATGTATCAGCTATTTCAGTGTTAGAAAATGTTTTATGAGATTTATTAAATAAACGTTTCTTGGTGTATTCAATTCTTGTCTTTTGTCTTATTTATATAAATATTTTAGCTTCAGTGTGCTGTGGTCTGGCCATCTCACAACCTAGGCAATACATATGTATATGGTGGAGGTAGGTAAACAAGATCTTTCCAACTTAAATGCTTTTGCATTGTCATTACATAAATCGTAGAGGGACAAACTAATGGAATCGATCATAGAATATATGGACTATTACGTTTTTAAAAACTAATTCAAATCATCTCGACACGCAGCAGTCCATCAAATTTCGTATCTACACGCCAAGGTGGAAGTGAATGAATTTTCGAACTAAACTAAAATATCCATTTAATTATCCCTTACTGTGGGTAGTGTTATAATATTCTACTCAACGAATGACAGCTCGCCGAGTTGGCAACACACATGGCCTAGATGGAAGCACTATCGTCTTTCACGAGACGTTATTACCACTTCCAATCTTAGAACAAGTTAAATTAAAACAAAGAGAAGTACTATAATTTAACACATTTATTTGTAACAATAACTACTAAACCACACAATTAAAACCATCCACACTAAAACAGAAATGCATAAACACTGCTATCGTGTACAATGTTGATTTTGTACATTTTTGGATATTCCAAATTTGCATATATTTCTTTAACTAAATATTATCTTGCAATGAATCATGATGGTAAGGGCCATAAGAAAATATTATTTGTAACAGAATAGAATAACAAATGCTACATACAATATATTTAGCTATAGCATACAAATTTTTTTACAAACTATTGATTTATGCAAATCAGATCAAAATATAAAATAAGTACAGTTTTCCTGTTATATAAGTGTATAGGTTACCATACTATCTGGTTTTAATAACATAGCCTGAATTGTTATGACAATAATTATAGCTGAAATTCAAAGATTCATAGACCGAAAATATGGTTGAACTGTGCAGTTTGCAATGAACATAAACATTAAGATAATTGAAATGATATAAAAATTCCTTAGTACATTATACATAATAATTCATTGCAAGAAATATCACTACAGTTATTTCTTTTCGGGTAAATTCATTTTAGTGAGGTCTTCTGCTTCACCCTGGGACATATTTGAGAGTTTCTTCCCAATACGTTCATGGACGTCCAGATATTTCGCTACACATCTATCAAGGCATACTGACTCTCCTTTACCTAAAAAAGCAAAGAAAAGATAAGAATGTCATATTACACCTGTAATACCCGAAGAGGCAACCAGACAAGCTTATTCACCAGTTATGTTATACATTCTGTCGTGGAATAGGTGGTGAGCTTATTGCCATGAATTAGGCATAAATCTGGACTCCAAGCTACTATTAGGAATTTCAAGTTAGTAAAGCCCAATAACAAACAAACCAGGGATCTAACTCAGGACATCAAAATCATCAGTTGCACATGCAACCACTTAATCAATTAGGCAGTCAAAAAATAATACAGGTGTTAAAACCAGTATGTTTGAGGATAACCATAACCTCACTTAATATATGATTAAGTCACAAAACTTGAACATTTTTGCAACAATGGGGTAGTGTTAACATTTGTAGTTAAACCTTTTAACAATAATAAAATAAAAAATGATTACTTAATTTGAAGTATATTATTTTATTTTATGTTCATTATTACAGATGACAACAACATATTCACATACCAAGCTCAGCCTCATGGTACTTCAGTGGGATACATTTCCGATGGCAAGCAGAAACCAGTCTGTTATACATGTCTGACATCATCTCAATCTCCAACTCTTGGACCAGCTGAAGTTTTGCTGGGTCTAATTGTGGGACAGCAGCCATGTTTATTACTCAATCACTCTCTTGTTTAATCTACTCAAAGCTACACCTGGTCCTGTCATAACAATTTCAACGTTAGAACACACTGGTACGTGTAAAATGGTTAAAATAATAATTCATATTATCTTCTTTATCTTTGAATCTGTTATAGAAACCACATAAGAAATTAGCTAATAGTAACAACTTTTCCCAAAGCAAACTAATTAGTAAGCTTGATCATAGTTATTATTACTTATTAGTATTGAGCAGACCGAATAATACTTATTATGTTAATTTGAGTTGAGGGATTAATGCCATTTGTGCCATTTTTTAACTGAAAATACTGCTACAATTAAGTAAAATTACGATTAGTTCCATTCTATTCCAATTTGATTTACTAAACACATTATAACGTAACATCACGCCTGTAACACCCGAAGGGATAGGCAGAGGAGTGTAGTACACTTCCACGTTCCGTCAGGTTAAAGTCCCATGGAATAGTTGGTGAGCCTATTGCAATAATACGGCTGTACCTATGTCTAACTTATTTTTGACAAAAACCTGACTTACTGCAACTATGCTATCGAGGGCAGAATTGAGGTCTGTTTTTGGATGATTGGCAGAGGATTTTAATTGAATGTTTGGCTTATTGTGAACGAAATTTGTGACATATGCCTTGAATTTGATATCTTCTTTGTTTGCTTTTTATTTTTAGTGTTATTTTTTATATTATTAATTATTGCAGGCGGTAATTACATTTTAATTATTATATGAACAGATAAATAAATATTAGTATGTATTAAAATAATAAAAAGGTACATACATTTACAACTTCCGGTATAAGTCAGGATATTCCCCTTCGTTAGACCTGCGCATGCGCTCACGCGCTCTCATATTCTCCACGCGTCGAGTGTTTATGTAGTCTTTGGCCACCACGAAAAGAGACAAGCTCGTAACAGTCACTGCTAACCTGGAACAGACACTTGCGAATTAATTGTGACAAACAAAGGTGTTTCATAGATATCAGTTTTCAGTATGAACTTTTTTTTTATTAACCTTCAAGCGGGCGCGCGGTTATTTGTAACGGGAGCGGGCGCGCGTAACCGAAAAGACCTATGGAATGAATAAGAGAAATAAAGCACTAATTATCCAATAATCATTTATTTCTTTGTATACAGATATATTATCATTATCATTAAAGTCTAATTTGTCAAAACAAGTAATCAAAATTATGAAAAAGAGACAATTATTAAATCAAGTAACATAACACAAAACCATTCTACACACCTCAGACTAGTTTATACACCTAGTCAAACAATAAAAATTACAAAATAAGAATAAAAACAATTCACTTTGATTTAGTTTTCATCAGAATCAGTTTCTTCGTCCAAATAACATTGACTGCAAATAAATGTTGTATGACTTCTGTAAGTATTTTTCATACATAACTTACATTGCTCTTTGATTGCCGCCTTATTTTGGCTGGGCTTATTTTACAGGTTCCCCTGCATGTGGCAGAACTACCTGCTTCTGTGTCAACAGCATCAACCTCCATATTCAAATGCTCCCTTGTTTCTTTTTAGTTTTCTTTGGAGGCCTACAATCGTCGCTCTTCTTTGGACGTACACTCTAGTCAAATCAGTACCTAATGCCCGTAAATACATTCGCCTTTTCCATATAGACACATTATTTGGCCTCAATAGCACCATAGCATTTGTTCCTGCAATATCCAGAAGACGAAAGAACAGTGTCAATGGCCATTTATTATTCTTCCTTGAAACCAAATACATTTTTACTTTTTTATCGACTTCATCGACACCCCCCTTTGTTTTATTGTAAAAAGTAATGGTGCTGGGTTTGCATTTTTCATTTGTGCTTTCATCAATTTCATCAATTTTTGCAGCACAATGAAGCGATGATATTAAAACTACAAATCTTTTCTTTTTAGGTAAGATACAAGTGTAGCTTTATCAGAAAACCCAAATTGACATGAATACTCAGGTCGATTTTTATCTATAAAACAAGGAGGTATTTCTTTCTTGTTTATACGCATGGTACCCACAACAGAAATCTTATAATCCTTGGCCACATCGTTCAACAGCGGCACACTGGTGTACCAACTGTCGATTGCAAGGTCTCTTCCAGTGCCAAAAATTGGTGTAATTAGCCTCTTCACGACGTCTGCCGCTGCATTACTCATCTGGTATGGGCCTTCAGGCTGCTTGCCAGCATAAAGTTCAATATTCAGGATGTAAAACGTAGCAGCATCTACGAGTGGATAATGTTTTATTTCGTATTTGTAGGGCTTTGATTTCATATACTGTCAAAAAGACATTTTCCTCGAAAAGCTACCGTCATCCTATCGATTACAACCTTCTCTCCCACTGAGTATTGTAAATGACAGTTTTGTGTAATCATATCTAAAATTTCTCTTATTGGTGCAGCTTTGTCTAGAGTACGACGAGCTGGTTGCATAGTACTATCATCAAACCTCAATGAACTAGAAATTTTACTCTTTTCACTAATGTTGTAGTAGAAAAATAGGAATACCTGATAGAAAATATAGGTATACCTAGTTATTTGCCATTCAATAAGCATCTCTGTGTAGTTAATCTATCAAATAATGATATCTGATCACATATATAGGGAAATACAATGAAGGTGCTAAGTTTCTTTGACTAAAACTTACCTATTTCAACCAAATGCATGAAATACTGGTTGAAAGAGGAGTCAGCAGTCTCTGAAATTAGTATGTGTACGAGGAGAGTGATGATGAATGATTGTTACAAGTGATGATGAATGTTACAAATATTTTAAATGAAAATGAAATCTGCAATTAGTGAGTGCAAAGTAATGATGAATGTTAAAGAATTCTTAAGTCATGTTGGTTGACATGTTGTTCTAATTCTTTTTGGAGCAGAGATTATACTTCTTCAACGAGAGATAAGGATATTTCAATTACTTTTCTCACTAAAATGGCATTTAGTGGCCAGTACCAGTAATATCTGGAGGTTTCATATCAGAAAAGTAACACACCGGTCAGTCTTGCATAATATCTGATAGGAAAAGCACACTTAGCATCTGATGTTATAAACGAATAGGAGCATATACATTTTACATCAAAATTTACTCGCGACTATCATAGGTTTCAATGATAAACAGGATCTCGCCACTTAAAGCAAATGTTTATCTCTGATAGAAAACCAGTACAAATGTTTAAGTTATTTTTGTGATCATTTATATAACAATGAAAGGCTATTGGCATGCGAACTACTTTTTCTATATGGATAAAGTATGTTAAGAAGACAGGTTAGAGAAAATTAAATAATAATTATCTTGTATGAAATAATATGTGAATGACGATTCATTTCAACAAAACCGTTCTATTCAGTCAGGTTTAATCGCCGAATGTAATGATATTTATGCTATCGCATATATTGTTCAAGTAGTTACCAGGAAAGTGTAATTTTTCCAAATCTTCCAAGCGGCATACTATTTTCTGTGAAATTTGTACAAGTGACAGTTTCAGCTATTTTATTAGAGGTTATGTTTTAGATAATTTAGGTCACCATTTATTATCTGTTCATTACTAATGCAACTATATTATTTACTAATAACACTTTACGTAGGTACTAAAGAATATAATATTGTAGCATTCTTAGATAGTTCTGTGTTTCATTTAAAAACTAAGATGCATGTAGCGTCTGTGTAATGGCAATACCATTCTTAATACTGACTACTGGTCATTTTTTATAACCGAATACATTCATTTCGTTCTAGTAGCATTGGTTCACTTTGTCAGACGACCAAAACAAAACGTGGGGCGAAAGTATTCCCGCAAACGCG
>DWME01005319.1:0-15073 GCA_018244795.1 Parelbella ahira ahira | reverse complement strand
CAAAATAAAAATATGATACAATTTAACTCATAAACAAAATAATTCAAATCAGAGTAAAAGCGTGGGGTGCTTGATATCTCAAATGATACAATCATTTTATTGGTAACCATCTATGAGAGGATAATTATAAATCTCAGTAAAATGCACCCCATCAAAAGAAAATCATTATTGCACATTAAAAATATGAATTGTCCATATGAGGTAGTAACAAGTACAAATTTATCTACAGTAACAGTCTAGTTACCTATAGGTAAACCTTTTAAATACGTTTAAAAAAAAGACTTAAATTTTTAATAGAGCCTAGAAAAAACAAACTAATTGTACAATTAAAACGTATTTATTGTGTATGAAAACTTATATTGAAAAAATACTACTTTTGAGACATATCTTAAGGCCTTGTTTATATTTATCGAGTTAGGCCGTCATAGACTCGATATGTGAATCTCTGTAAATAAAATTATTAATCTTCTAACAGCAGCAAAGCGACGCTGCATAATTTATTCGCAACTCTGCCTCTTCTACAGCGAGCCGCGTAGCTAGCAGCCAGCAGCAGATAGTTTAAAATAGAAAGTTGTATCACACAACATAGTGTATGTTTATGTAACCTGTTACTTGATCTACGGTTACAATGATTAATTTCGTCTTAACCTTGAGCTAAAAATTTGACTAACCTCAGACAATACTTGATATCCATTTGAAGTGAGATTAGCCATATGCAGCCTTGTTTTCGAACATAGGATGATGCCCAGAACTCTATTTTTTCTACATCTCTTGCGACTTAGCCTCCTTAGCTTCCTTCAGCCTTTTCTCTCTCTCGTAGCGTTTCATGGCGATGCGGAACCGGTTTATGAGCAATGTTCGCTCCCAGCTCCATGACGATAGGTGCTGTTGAATTATGATTGGGTTTAGTACTTTCAGTCCAAGTTTCAGAGGTAGAGAGGCAGCAGTCACAGATAACCACTGCCGCCCATACACCTCTGAAACATCTTTGGACATTGAGGATATAGGCGTTGGGACTCTTGAAAATAAAAATTGATAATATTTTCTAACACGTACTACCTACTTAGGCAAATTCAATTGGACCATATTATCTTCTTAGATACAGAGTGTAAGTTGTACCTATATACTTCAGATCATTTGCTACCAGCTGATCATTAAATCAGTTTACTTATTTTCAATGAATTATATATATTATTCTTCCGAATCAAGCAGATACAAAGTATGAATATATATCTTTGTTATTAGGTTAGGTAGATTTGCGCCTCTGCTATGCAGTGTGTTATCCTGCTAAATGATCACAAAGCCATCAAAATCCCTCATGTACTTTAGAGTTTTATTTATGTAATTTCTTTCATTTGAATGTACATGTTTATCAAGATATGGGCTGAATTGTATCATTAATGTGTCAAAACAGAGTATAGTGTGTAGGTATATATAATACATTAAAATATCCCTTTTAAAATATGTTATTAAAAAATATTTTAAATTTTAAATAAAATTCCACTATTTACATTCATCGAAATAAGCCTCGGTTTATAAAGACGTCCTAACTGGTCCAAGGATATTTGAAACATTTTACTAAACTGACTTTACGTCAGTGCATTTCATAAAAAAATCTACATGAAATTGTTGAAACAGCTTTATACATTTTCAATTTGTGTATATGAAATAATAAATGAATGTATCACTCGAATCGCTGGTACGGTTTCAAATAACTGAATTTAATAACTAACTCCAGACAATGCACGGATATCAAAGTATTTACAAATTATTGTTTAATTGATTTCAAATGTATGTATGTACCTACGTATTATTAAAAAAATAAGGAAAAAGGATACATGCAAGGATTATTATGCAAAAAAATAAAACAAGGTTTTCAACGTCAACAAATAAATATTTATTCATGCTGCACTAACATATTAAAACAACTAACAACCGCTCCCGAACCAAAGCATAGCCTTAATAACCGCATTATACTACTCACAACCATAAGGCCGTTTAAACACGAAGCAACACCGTCACCAGCAATTTACCCAATACAAGATGTCAAAAAGATAGAACAGAAAGAATTAAAAATGCACATGAGTAAGATACAGAAGATATATCCTTTGGACTTTTTCGGGAAATCAGCATCCGACTAGTTATCATGTTAAAATAAAATTACCCCAAACCTCTATTTACAAGTATCCTAAATTAAAAACATTAGTTAATACACTAACCCTTAATTTACCTAAACTTAAAACAGTCATACATAATCCTAATAGTTACACAATCTTTTGTTCTTTTACTGGCAAAGTGTGTAAACGGCCTTAGCTTGTTAACAACCCAACGTACATGACAATAATGGTCCATAGTAACAAAAATTCAGTTTGTCGTTAATAAGCTGATTTTCATATATAAATGATAAGTTTGCGCGACCTACTATAAAATCTAATCATCCTATTGAATTGATCTATGCAATTGTAACTTGCAAGTTGAGTGAGAGTGAATATAGCATCACTAGCAGGAGAAAGTCATGCTACTATACACCTATTATAAACAGATTCAAACAAGCTGTCATTCATTTTATTTAATATTAAAATAATTTATTTCAAATTCAAAACTGTTGGAATCATAATACTATTGTAATATCAGCATCTTAGAAATGAAAATCAAAAAGATATATCGCACGCATGTCACCACATACATAAAACCATTAAAAATATAACAATTTAGTTAATACAACATATCAGAGGAACTTGGACAACATACATTAAAATTTAAAAATACTTTGAAACGTTTCTCATGGGGTAGTTAAACAACAGAGGTTGGCATTCACATACTATGAACAGTTGCCCAACATTTAAGAAACAACAATAGAATGCACAGAAGTACAATGCCTTTTACGTACTCGTTAGAATATGTAATGAAACTACTATTGCTCTATTGGTTAAAATAATCAACATGAATCGTCCAATATCTTATGGCAAGGAATTATAAGAACAATAATAAAGGACACGTTTTATTTTGGGCCTGCATCTGTATACATAGAAAAATATCCATAAAGAGACTCTTTTGGAATACCAAGTTTTATTAAGTTTTTTATATTAATTAATTCTATATAGTAACTTAGGAGGTTTAAAAATTGCTCGCCATAGATTCAAGGCATTTAAGACAACTGTTGGGGTAAATGAAGCCACGAGAGTTAGACGCCAACCAACAAACTATGAAGTCGAGGGTAGTTTTAAAACTTCCAAAGGTTTTACCGTGCTTGTGACAGTTGTGACAAAAAATACGGACGGTATTTATAAACTTCTAAATGACAATGACATTTGAAGCTTGTTCAAGTGACAGTTAACCGCCAAATTTTTATTTAGTGTTGCCACTTTGTTGTCTATAAAATATAATTACAACAAATAAAACAGAAATATATGATCTGAACAAATGAATACACTCTCGTATCTGTCCACAAAGAGTGCAAGATGAAAATGCTCAA
This sequence comes from Parelbella ahira ahira, assembly GCA_018244795.1. NCBI lineage: Eukaryota > Metazoa > Arthropoda > Insecta > Lepidoptera > Hesperiidae > Parelbella > Parelbella ahira. The sequence continues at coordinate 11,598 of DWME01005319.1, read as the reverse complement.
AATTCCCCAAATTTCTGAAGTCTCCATCGTCTTTATTTCTGTCTTAAATAATGTTATATTCAGGTAGTCTTACTGCAGTGAATATGCGCACCCGGAAGCAATTTACCGGTCACTCATAACATAATACATATAATCTCCATTTACAGTAACCAGTCTATAATTTGAGCGTAGTCATAACAAGTGACCCTGACATAATCATACCACGACATTTCTCAATCAAACCAACATCCCTGATATTCAACTTTATTATGTAAGTATTTAGTGAAATGATTACCTATGAGCATAATTTATTTGCAATAGAGTTGCAGCTCAACTGAGGTGGAAGTATGACGTCACAAGACTCCACATCAATGAACAAAATGTTGGAAGCTATCCAAATTTATTCCAGTGGTAATCTTTCAAAATGTGTTTATTAAGTCACATTACTACACTTGCAATGCAATACCGAGCTTGTCATAATTAATATAAGTTGTTCAGAAGCAATCTATTCAGATGCGATAAGGCCTGTTTTTTCATAAATATATCGATTTATATCTAACTTAAGCTCTTAAAATCTCACAAGACTGAATCACATTAAGGTATTAAATCTACATAAACGAGGCAACTAGTGTGATAAAAATAATGACATCTAGTGATAAACATGAACACTTGATTGGTATATTGAAAAATTTGAATGAAAACTATAAAGTTGTATTGAAAGTTCATAAAATTAGTATACAATGTAACAATAAATGCTGGCTCGGCAAATGGGTTGCCAGATGTAAGAATGTCAAATTCAAGATCAAGGACGGGCCTTAAAGTACAACAAAAAGCAAAATAAATGCATTAAAAGAACAAAATAACGTATATGTGCGCGACAATAAACTCCGGCACAAATTAATAATTTATATATGAATAGGGAAAATTTTGCGGTCATCTGGCAACTCTACACTGCACAATGACAATAAATGCTTCTCAATGTTAAACTAAATAAAACCTCTAATCTCCTCGAAACACAAAGCAGAAACGAAGGTTTAAATTAATATAATATGCTTTCAAGGTGTGTCTATAGAACATAACATCGAGTAGAATACGCGATTAAATTACATTACAATATAAGCATTTACAGCTATGAATCGTTTTATATTAAAATGGACAAAATCATAATCTGTCAATTTTAATTATTTTTTTAAATATCTTTTTTTTGTAAGGCTGTAAGAATTAACGAATACTATCAAAACGTATAACGAAGCCGCCTCTTTGAAGCAAGGCGGCCGTTAGCCCACAAAAGGATTCACGTAGTAAGACACTGTTATATGAAATCAAAATGTCCAAATTACTTAAAATCAACGTCACATGTCATTCGCGTGAGACATTAAGCACTTATGTTTTATTGTGACATTAGCATGCACACTGTACTTAAAACGCTCCACAATCAGCGTGAACGACATTCAATGTACGACTTTGTTTAATGTACTCATTTCTACTAAAAAAACTAATTATATGCCACAACTAAAAATATGATAGGGCAATTCTACTCGATGTCAGCTCTATGGTGACGTCATAGGAACATTCACAAGATCAAGTCACTAAGGCTCGTGGACTGGCCGCAACCGCTGGCGCCGCCTCAGTTGTCTTCCTCCTCATTCTCAAACATCTCGTTGTAGTCTTGCGAATGATCGAATTCTTTCAAATCCTAAAGAAAACAAACCACTGTGAGATATTTGAAGAGAATGAATAAGAGCACAACTTACTCGACCATGTAATATCATGCTATGTGTATAGAATAATTACAAGCATGGGTTTCTTCTAAGTGGAGGAATGTTGAGATTTTTTGTTACAAAAGTTAACAAAATAGACGAGCGAGCCACCTGTTGTAGAATAGTCATTTCTGTTTACAGATAAATGAATCATCTGATGAGTTGCAAGGTTTCAAGGATTGATTCAACATGTTAGAAAAGTTATGGATGTATGAACATTATGTGCATCACTAACAAGTGTTGCCACAACAGTGTCTAAATTACAAAATATATTACCATAATGTCCGATCTGGAATGTTTATTAGGATGTGATTATGCAATAAACATTAACGAAATATATCACCACTTATATATCACTCCTTGTACAACACATTGACATAACAAAAACTAACTTTCAAGTTTGGAAACTCAAGAATATTAGGCTGAGTTATACTGATTATTATTGCTCAAATTGTCACCGATAGAAGCTCAAAATTCATCAGGTGCAGGAGCTGTACTCATAATTGCAATCAAATTTATTATTCCTAACATTAAGAATATGTGTAATGTGAGCGACTTAAACCTAAGCTCAAGCATTTTCTCTAAACATTTAATATAACCAAACGACACATGCTAAGCAAAGTATAGGGTGTTGCATTAATTAATGGAATGTATGCTTTGTGTCTAACATGATACAAGATTAAGTAAGAAGTCTAACAAGATATGATACTAACTAGTGTAAGAGAAAGCATCTAACTATGTGATAGAAACAATTGCAAATTTACTGTCAATGTAGATAAATTATACCTTATTCATGTGTGAACCAAAGTGGAAGTTCTATGCATTCTACACTCACTTTTTTTATATAACACTTTAAATTAACATATTGGTATTGTATCTACTGAATGATTAATTCGTTTATAGTTCCCTTATATCGACCAATTTATTTCTTTTTTCCACAGTATCTGTCCTTCCTTCCACCTATGATACCGACCTGAAACATGCCGTTGGCGAACGCGTAGCCCGCCATAGCAATGGTGGCGAACAGCGCCGCCAGCAGCTTGTTGCGCGCGTGGTGCGGGAAGCTGGCCGCCTCGCGCTCTGCTTGCGTGCCTGACGTGTGCTGTTTTGGGTTCTGTCGGTTGTACTCTGAGGCACAACAAAATAAGTCAGTTTGACATAATATTATAAAGACATCACAGAAGAAATAGCCAATTAAATATTAAAATCTTTGAAAAAAAAAAAAATACCAGATAATTAAGTAATGAGAATTTATTACACATGGATCCTTCATGTTCATTAGTATGATAAATTTAAATAGTTATATTTGCATAAATCCTCAAGTCAATTATAACTTTGTTTTTATGTTCATTATATTAGTATTGTATTCAATAAGAGTCAACAGCACACATCTTTAGGGTATCCCATCAAAAACTACACATTATATTTTCATCATACCAAGGTATTTTAGTTGTCTATGATGCTGGAGTTCACAGTAAGACATTCAGGTTTTTTTTACTTACCATCAGTAACATTTCTAAAAATCTTCTGGCTGATCCTAGCAACAAATCTACTTAGGTTAACCATGCCTTTAACTTGGTTGGCGAGCTGGGTGTTTGGAAATGGCGCCTTGACGAGTGGTGCGAGGTATGCAAAGACCACTGCGTCAAATGACGATGGACGGTTGCCAAAGAAGTATTCACTCTCTCCGAGCCTCTCTGACAGAGTTTTAAGACACTTTTCTGACTCACTGTACAACTGAAAATACATATTTTAGCACATTCAATGATAACACTTTAAAAAAGGAATCAACTTCACAAACATTAAATAATTATAATGCACTACTCCACAATAGTACTAAATCATTATAAATGTCATACTTTTCTATATGGAAGCTAAGAGAATTTCAAAACAATATTGCAATATAATCCACAGATATCAAGTCACATCTCCCTTATATATCATCCCTTCCCTTTATTCATGCCACCTATAAAATAGTTCTTTACCAACCCAAATGGCAGACCAGCAGAGAATGCAATTAACAAGTATCTATTTTATCTAACCTTTAATTTGCAACATAATATATTAAAGAATAAATAATCAAACAGATAAAGAGAAAATACCCACTGTTCTCTCAATCTCCTTGAGATCTGTGTGCTCTCCATACAAGGCATCAATCATTTGTTTAGCTACATTGTGATATTTGGAGGGGTAGTAGAAATTGAACGGCATTCTGAGAGCCTTCGCATATGCGGGTCTAGTGACCTCTGTGTAGTTCCTGTCGTCCACCCACCATGTGTACTGATACGCTGGGTATAACTTATCTCTTAAATATTGTGTATACACACTTGCCTCTGCCGCTTGTTTGTCATTTAAGTGGACATCTGTGCTGTAATGCTGTGGGCATTTCAAATACTTCTCATAATTATGTTCTCTGTAGATCTAACTGGAGAATTACATGTTATTCCAATAGAAGATTGATAAAAAACTTGATGCTGGTGATAACCATGAGAAGTTTAAAATAATCAAACACAGGGCCAACATTTATAAACATTGGCAATTGTTTCAATAATTCACACCAGCAAAGCACAACCACAGTGTGTGGTACTCCTAGGCACTGGTTCCCTTAATTTATTCCTATACAACTGGGTAAACTGCAGCAAACTAATGTCACTGTGTGAGCTTTCTGAATTCTGCTTTTTAATGCTATTGAATGCAAAAATACTCACCAATGATTTTAAATAGTGAACGACGTCGTCAAAATTTGAGAGAACTTTTTCGCCATCCCTAAACACGGGCAGGGTGCCCTTCGGTGCAAACAACAAATGACTCGCCTCTCTCACACGCACTGGAACACCGATAAATTTCATATACGTCTGTAAAAATAATAAAAACGCCGTAACTTGTGGATGCCGAATCAAAACATTATTTTAGGTTATGCTGTAATAAACTTACTAAAACTTTAAGACATTCTAAGTCAATTGAGGCTAAGCCCCACTCTCCACGCCATATATCTAAATCTATCTTAGCCATTGTTAATATTTTCTATCTAAAATAAAAGCAAACGCTGAATTTTTCTATCATTGCCCGACAAATTTTTCACTAGAATCAAACTTCACTCTTGGTCAGGGTTATCATCTACAGATCTCAATAGCCCTCAAATACTTGTTTTTGGTAACATTAAATATAAATTTAGCGTTATTAGTTTACATGTTTATGTTTTCGAAATGTTCAATATTAATTGTAAGAAAAGTATAACACTACAACATTCTTAGAAGAGGAAAATTTTAGAGAGATAATTCAAAATACCTTTACATAAATAACATGTACTACGCAATCAAACAATTTTTAAATAAATAGGTAGGTACCTAAGTAGAGAAAATCTTTTTGGAATATTTGTTCAGTCGCATTAAATACGTAATATATTTCACAGCATTGTTTTATTAGAAAAAATCATTTATTAATTCTATTTCAGTACAAAGATGTTTTACAATTTATTTCAGCTGTAGTACATGTAATTAACGTAATTTTAAATACTTTACAGAATTATAATCTTACAATTATGTATATTGTACGATACACCAGGTACGGCAACGTTGTTATGACAAAATCTTAGTCATTGAATGTCATAATACTTATCATAAACTTGACTTCTTTGACGTATAAATCTTGAGAAAAAATACAATATTTGTTTTAATAAAAACTTTCAAATAAACCAACTAATACGTATTTAAAGTTTTGAAAATGAAATAAATCCCATTGTGGAAATTTCTGTAAAACTTTTAAAACATCGTACGCTGTAAATACAACGTACAAGTGCATTGAACTGTCTACACCGTTAGAAATTATTTATGTATGTGGGAATTTTCAACAGAGTCAACAGCAAAGTGAGGAAAATTCTTTTGAAATCAGGCTGTAAACGTACATGTGTTAGCTGTATAGAAAAATCTTTAGTAATTCCAAATTTGTTGGGATAAACACGTTACCAGAACAAACTATTTAACTACGTATATTGTTCGGGAGTTTTCATAATACATATCGCATATCATATATCATAGTCGGAGAAAGACAGGTTACACCCATTTTTCTGTGACCAGCAGCTCATATCATAAAATGGGTATCTTCTTTTTATTTACCTGTATTTTGTTTTCAAAAATATTTTATAAACTTGTTTCTTCTGCTCACTTCTCCATTTATTTAAGGCCTGTTGCACATATTTTAATATTCAAGTCAACATTACTGAAGGAAGTTGAAAACTGTTATTAAAAACGTCATAAACAACATTTAATGTTAATTATTAAAATTTTCCTAAATCAACAGAACATATTGTTGCTTTAACATACCATGTAAGTACCATTAATTCGTTTTTACTCATTTACAGAATAAAGAGAGTGACGGGATGTATTCAGAATGGAGCTCCCTGCCCTTAGAAGGAGGAGGGCAGGGTGTCCTCGGTGCTGTGGGGGGGAGGGATGTTGTGTTGGCAGTTGTGCGCCAACTGGCCTCCCACCAGCCCAGTCCTTTGACAACTGATTCTGAGGTTTGTTTAAATTTATTATTATATTGATATGTATTTTCTTGTACATTTATTGGACAAGAATCATTAGGTCTCTATGGATAAAGATATATGGCACTTATGGTTTTCTGTATACTCCATTTAATAGAAAGTTAGTTTAGTACCTTGTTATGACAAGCAGGTTTTATGATATTGAGTACTTAAATGTTGCAACATGAGAGTTATTATATTATACCATGTATCCTTGTTAAATCATATGTTGAACATCACATGACATGCAGCAGCCCTGGAAGCGAAATATGGTGTAGCAACCGTTGTGACCATCACATCAACCACAACCACTCTGACAAGAGTGAATGATTAAGAAGAAGAATCCTTGTTAAAAAATTATATTCGCACATATGATTACCTCATGTATTGAATTTGCTCAAAAAGATATTTTATAAGGATAATGTTTTTTTTATTGCTGTAACATAAACAAAAGGATACCATTTTTAATTTTTGACTGCCTTGTTGATTGAGTGATTGCAAGCGCTTCTCCCAATGGGGAGGTTGTGGGTTTAAATCTCGGGTTCAGTACTATTGGATTTTTCTAATTTTGAATTTCTAGTAGTGATTTGGAGACAGAATCTGTGCCTAGTGTATGACAATAAGCTCACCACCTATTCCATGGGACGTAAATGTAACTCGGGAAATGTGGGAGTGTACTACAATCCTCTGCCGACCCATTCAGGGATTACAAGCATGATGTTACGTTTATTTTTGATTTTATGAGATCAGGTGCCTAAAAGCTCTTATTCACAAGTTAATTGATTTGTACATGTCAACACAGGTGGAGTGGGTACTAGAGGTCATTAGATATGGTCTCTCCCTTCCACTTGCTGAACATGAGGCTCTTCGCGACTGTGTGCGAGTATGTTGCTCGTGGCTCGGAGCCCTGTTGCCGCCAACGCCGGTTGCGCAACCTCCGCCACCGGCCGTGCCACCACCAGTCGCCGCCGCTCCTCAACGCTATGCCACGCGGATTTTAAAACATCTGCACAATCTGTTTGTGCCAAGACCTAATGAGAGTGAGTGTTGTCAGTGTTAATAGTCGTGCCTTCTATTTCAAACTGATAGTAATTTTTAGTTAAGCTCTTTCGAAATGCTTTACCTGAATTAGGATGATTTTTGTAGATCCTATTTATTATTATCAAACAAAGACAAGGATAAGGGGATTTATGGAAGCTTCATATCATAGCAACCAAATTAGAACTATTATAGCTTACCAGTGTCATTTTATTTGATCTTTTAAACTATAGCAGGAAATATATGATATTATTCATTGCTTGAAGGTACTAACTAGATGGTCTGCTAATAATCTTCCTAGGCCAGTACTTCTTGCTGCATATTCCTCTGCTACAGAACAAAATGATCTTGACTATGATATAATTATGTAATTCATTTGAATGAGGTATTTTTGTTACAAGCTCTTCCATTCATCTATCAAACGGACTTGGGTAAGCTGCTTAGTAGTAATTACTGTTGCTTTGATAATCCCAAGCAGATAAATGAATGATATTTATTACAATATTTAACCTCCATTAAAGCTTGTATGCAACTATATATAGCTTTTAAAAAAGAAACTATTTGAATTTCATGTAATAAATATACAGAAAAAGTAGTTTCTATGTTTATTAGTTTTAATAAAATTCATAGACCACAGGGAGATGTTAATAATGATCTGTTTCGAATTGCGGTAAAGTATGAAAGTTAGTTAAAGTAGTTTTATGTAATTCCAATTAGTTTAAAATAACTTAGTACTAACTGTAATGATGTTGACACAGGTGCTGATTTAATCAGCAAGCAAGCGGTGTTATGCCATCGGGTTCTTCGCCTTGCGCGATCGCTGGGCGACAGTGGTAACCTGGGTCCTCGCGAGTGGCGCTCGCTGCTGTTGCTGCTGCTGGCTGCGGCGGCGGCGCTGCTGGCGCCCCCGGCTCCCTTACACGGCTCCGCGGAACAACTTTGCGACCGCGTCCTTTGTGTTTTGTTTGAAGTGTGGATCTTGGCATGCCACAGGTATAACAATACTAACGTAATTTCAGACACCCTAGACACCAAAAATCAAGATATTATCATTTCTTTGTTTGACTGACAGTTGGGCTGATGCGCTAGACAGCCTAATTTCTGTATTGAGCGATGAGAGTTTGATTCCTATTCGAGACAACTATTAATCTGATGGCTGATGGAAGTATTTGTTCTATTTCTGAGTGTATAATTATCTACGAGTGAGAAGTTAATCAGTATTCTCTTTACCATAACACAGGCTGTCTTCGACGTTATAGCTTGGCAAGAAAGTCGTGAACTTAATACGGGCGCCACTATTGTGCATATTGCAACGACAAAGAATGGTTTTGATACTTTGTTTATTTTTCAACTTTTAATTATTGTGCATATTGACTGGTTTTATGAGGAGCTATCATTATTTATTGCGGATGATCTCTATACACTTCTGATTATTATTAGCTTCTTATCGGTAATTAAGGCACGAAGGGTAACAAAAAAATGCACATTGATATTTATTTTATATCAACAATTTGCATTATTATATCCGTATAATATATATAGTATGGTATACGCAATAAGTATTAACAAAAGTATCAAAATTATACGAACGCGCTGTAATATTAAGCAAATCTTTGAAATGCCAAAACTTGTACTGACGTGACGTAACAGTAGGAGTGTTGCCAACAATGAAAAATTTTAGTTCCGATTCAGGACTTTTTTGCCAAGCTATAATTTGGGATGAAATGGGCGTGTGTGATGTTCTAAGATAGGCGCGTGTGGTGCAGGTGCTTCCCGCCGCCGCCGCTGTGGCGCACGCTGCGCGAGCAGTGCGCGCGCTGGCGGCACCGCGCGCCGCTCGTGGAGCAGTGGGCGCGCGCGTCGCTCTGCCTCACCGCGCGCCTGCTCGCGCTGCTCTACGGCCCGCTCTTCCCCGCCATGCCCATCGGTACTGCCCTCTCCCCACCTCACCCACCGATATCCTTACCTACCTTACCTCCTTATACAGGCTGTACGCTCTTCTATTAACATTTGTCGCCCTCATACAATTTTTTCTTTGACCAAAACTATAAATTTTCATTTTCTTTATAATGGGTCAATTATAGTTATATTTTTACTTCCGTAGATCACAGTGAGTCATGTAAATTATCAACTACAATTATTTTATTAGCAACAAATATCGGTGTACCAAGGTTTCACAATTTAAATGGCCATCATATTTGGCTATGGTCTGCATGCAATTTTTAATAAATTCTGAAATGTCATTTTGTTTATATAAATTATTGATATTTGTATTAATTTTATCAAAACATATTATCATGCTACATGTCAGGTTAATAGGCCTGAGGCCAGCAGTGGACTGAGAAAGGCTGATGATGATGATAATGACGATAATAACATGTAAGCTCTTGTTACGTTTATAAAAAAACAATGTGCCTCAATTTATTAGCCCTTATGTGATGTTAATATACGTAAGGATAATTGTAGATATCTCTATAAAATTCCTGTCCCAACTTTTTCAGCTGAGGAAGATGCCAACTTAGTCCCGGCGGACATGAGCTCTGAGGCAGTGACGCAGGCCTGGTATCGTATCCTGCACACTATTGGCAATCCCGTCGATCTTTGTCGGCCGCACCTCATCAGTCAGACTCCGGAGTTCTTACAGGTTCTCTTCGTCTACGCTAAATGCTTGATTTGATGAACAGTAATAGAAATATTTGATGATCCATGTAGCTTAGCAAATACTATTGTTAATATAGTTCATTTGCGACTAGAGTGTAGTATGTTAAAATGACTCTGTCAGAAACTAATTCGGAAAGTTTGAAATCATAATTATTCAATGACTATTATAATATTATAGGACTTAAGACTATTCTATATATAACTATTGTAATAGTTATTGAATAATTATAATTTCAAACTTTCTGAACTGTTTTTGATATATTACACTCTAGTCGCAAAACGAGTGATATGGTAATAAATGTGTTTAAGTGTGCCCGTGATAATGGTATTGCAGTACTCGATCTCGGCGGAAGAGGGCGGCCGCGAGCCGAGCCAGCACGCGTGCCTGCAGGCGCTGCCCAACATCTTCCTGCGCGCCATGCGCGGCCTGGCCGCCCACGTCGACGCCTTCCTCGGTAACTGCACGCTCGTGGGATATGCACTATCTGACAAATATTTGCGAGCTTTGCCGAACGTGCTTCGTTCTAATTCTAATATCGATATAGCAACCAAATTGTTTGTGACACGATTGTGGATACGTTTTTGATTGATTTAGACTTTTCCACTTGTAGGTATGTATATTGGTCTTATACTTAGTCGTTAGTTTGAAAAAGAAAATAAAAAAAATGTGTCTGTTATAATAGTTTTCCATGTTTTAATGTAATTGTTCGATCATACAAAGCTCAAAAATCATTCACATATTTAAAAAATGAATAACTGATATATAAAAACCTTCATATTACACATTACAAATTTTAATATGTGATTTACATTTTCCTTACTGGATACGCAGGTATATACATAATTTAATCAAGGAAAAGTCTGTCTGTGTTACAACTACATTTCATGTCACATTTTGGCTGAAATATATTCTGATTTTGAGTGACACTAATCTACTAAGCCCGAGTTAGCATGGAGTTTCTTTTATAACTTTTTTTACTACTAATATAATGTATAATATCGCTTGGAATGTGCAAATCTGGTGTTATTGATAAGGGTGTTTGATTATTACTCTTTGCTTTTCAGGAATATTATTTTTTTTAACAGATAAATTATCTCATCTTAAAAGAAATTTGTGGTGTATTGGGTGATGTTACCTTTTAATTAATATGGCTGCTATCAAGTTATATCAAACAGTTATATTAAGTAGAATGTTGACAAGATAATAATAGATAAAATTGAAAAGTTAAATAATTTTAAATCGGTTTGATAGTGTCAGTATCAGTGAACCTTTTTTCGATTCTTAATGTTAACTTGTCGATATTGCACGATGGTATTTATATTGGTGTAGGGCACTGTATGATATATACATATTATATGATATATAGTATACCAGTGTAAGATAATAGGTGAGCACAACGTATAGTTTTCGGCATTTGATTTGAACGCTGACTGAGTTACTGTTATATGTATCACTTTCTGTCTCATTCTCCATCTCCGACTGATTATCTGGTCTACATGCGTGTCTATCATAGTAAAATTTGTTAGTTAAATATATAGTTTCTTACGCTTCAATTGCTGGCGTCCATTCACCTTGGTAGCTCGGCGCCACGCCCGTAGGTACTTGGGTACGAGGGAGTTTGTGGAATCGAAGGA
>DWME01005318.1:0-15073 GCA_018244795.1 Parelbella ahira ahira | reverse complement strand
AATAATCAACCCATTTGTAATTCAACTGTTGGAATATGAGTCTCCTCTCATATTGAGAGGGTTAAGGTCATAGTCTGCCACACTGGCCAAGTGTGTGTTGGCTTGATATGCTTATTCTACAGAAGTCATTTTCTACATAATTAACTAGTTTTCCATTACAATAAAGCTGTTATGTTTTTAAGTAGAAAATACTGAATATGAAAATATTCACTGATAAAGATATTATCCTAAGAAGGGCAACATTGGACAGAGGACAGGTCGCTTTACAGTACTCAATAACATTCCCTAAGGTGCATGAAGTCCACCAACACACACTTGACAAGCATGGCTCACTAAGACCTCAAACCCTCTCATTGTGACCCATGTCCAACAGTGGAATAATACAAGAGATGATGTCATTACAATGACAATATGAGAATATAGATACAAGTAACCATATTTACAAACAATTTAGTATTTGTTCATACAAAATATCATTCATAACTGACATATCACTGTTTACTGGTACATTAGGACATATAAAAACCAATTATTCACATGATGTCAATGCTATGACCTGTCTGATAATGAAAAATAAAGATGCAATTGTTTTTAAACTCATAACGTTTCCCGAGTTGAGTAACACCACAATTTAAACTTCAACTATCTTAAAGTATGATTAATGAACACAGTGACAATGTTTATCGTTTAGCTGTCAACCTATATGTCTAAGATCTATGGTTCAAATTCGGACAGCAATGTCTGGCTTGGAAAATTACATATCATTTGAATATCAGAAAAGATCACAGGAAAAAATTACTCCTAACACATCTACATAATGTACTCAAAAAGTGTGTTATAACTTAGAACCTCTGTGGGTAACATGACACCACCAACCATGGTCATAAACCTTAAAAATTATTATAATGATGATGATAAATAATAAAATACAAAACAAATAACTCCATGTAAATTCCAGTAAAAAATTAAAAAGCAGATATGTCTCACAATATCATAATAAAAAAACTGAAATACTCTTTTCAAACTCACTTCATTCAGCAAAAAATCATGCAAGCCAGTATAAATAAACCTCATTTACGTCAATTAAAAACAATGTTACTGGCAAATATGTACTCGGACCTTCATTACTTCATTAAAAAAAAAACAATGTATACTCACTTTAAATCGTACTCATCAGTCCCAATTAAGAACTTGTAGGTGGGCGGAAACCGTATCTCCCCCTCCTTGAACTCCGAGAACGCTTCGCCCGTCTCCATAACGGCGACGAGCTGGTCGTGTTTGAGCAGCGACGTATATTTGTCCTTTTCTATCTTCAGCAATGCAGCGACTATCTCCTCTGACGTAGGACTGTTGCCGGTCGGATGGTCAGTGCGGAAGTTCAGGTCGCCAATCCAAAATACGTAGCTGTGGATAATGTATTTAAAATCTGAGTGGTTTTCAGATTGTTCAATGTATTTTATACAAATATGAAGAAGTCAGTAGGATTTAAATATAGCACTACTATTTCTAAGACCGGATACTATAGGTGGAATCACTAACACTCCCACCCCCTCCTCACCTCACGGCCGCTATCTCATTATTTTCATTTCTTGTGACATAATTCAATTACAACTCGCTGTTATAGACATTATTCTAAAAATATTCCATATTCTTCATAACTTCTATGCCCTTGAGTCTTTATATTAAACCATTGAGCGTTGTCGACTGTGACCTCGTATAGTATTGATCCAAATTAGTGATTATGGGTATAAGTTATTAATATGAATAAAGCATGAAAATGTATATCAAGTAGACGTTTGCGGCATATTATTGCTATGAGCTCTAAGGTACTTATTATGCGTAATAATGTCTAAACAATAAAATATTATGGGCAATAAACCACTATGAAAAACTACATTTTCATTTCAAGGCGCTCATTGGAAGAAGCTTATGCCCGGCAATTTACTGAGACAGACTGATGATGTTTTTGAAAAAAAAAAATCTAAGGTTATAAAATTTCATCGTTCAGGTTTATTATAACTACAAAATATAAAGTCATTTTCAAACAATCCATATTTATGGAGAAAATGTGTATTATCGATAACTATTCGCATGTGTATAGAGAAGATAATGAAAATGTATTTGATAATTTGTTTATCAGTATACTGTTAAAACACACTTGAATGCTAGTGAATCATGATTTTTACCTATAAAGGTGTTACTGTTTCGTAATGCTATATCAACGAGCGATTTTCAACCTTCTAGTTTTAAAACATAATATATACATTGTCATTTATTTAGTCTTCTACTGTGGTTTTAGACAAATTCAGATACTAAATCAACGGTTTCGAGACATTTCTAATTTTGTTAGTGACGTTACTCCAAGTCGTCGAGTTTCCCGTATACAATATCAGAATCATGTCAATCAGATATTAAACAAAATAACACTACACATTACTCTCAACGACCGGTTACTATTTTCTCTATATTTATTGCATAATTAAAAATTCAAGTGTCAAAATTTCCCGCGTCGCCAATCTTTTTTTATGACATACGGCTACACTGTAACTGTTCTATGGATGCTAAAACAACACCATAAAATTGTTTAGTAACACATAGGTATATTTCGATAACACAAAACACTGTAACTGCTCTAACGACAGTTTATGCAAATCATTAAAAATGAATTTTAAAAAAAGATTAGAGGAAACCTGTTGCTTACGACTTCAGATTGACATCAATAATGTACCTACATACATAATTTAGCTCTGATACCGCGATATATAAAAATGCCTATTAAACTTTCGAACAAAGAAAATAAACTTCATAGCAACAGATTAATATTAGAACAAATCTAAAAAACTTATAGACGTTAACTATTAATGGTTATAGCATTTACAACACGCAGAAATCAACTTAGCACTTGCAAAGGATAAGTTCCTTTCGTCGTCAACTGACTCCGTCTAACGATGCCTTCCACTCTCGCCTTTGACGCATCAGTACCTCGCTATAATGTAAACATAGAGAAGTGCATGGTTAACTTCTGCGAGTTATGTATAAATGATTAAATTATGCACGAAAGTCGGGGTCGGGTATACAATCGTTGCGATGAGCGATAGCCCTAACTAGAAACCAATCGGTTATCGCGAAGCCTGTATTAAAAGCAATAAGAATCACAGACAATGTATAAAAATACTCACTCATGGTATAATATGTTAACAGTTTCGGTGACATGGTAGGAATGTTGTTTTATGATGGTGTTGTAATCATTGATGCGCTGGTCTAGCAGGTGCTCATGAGCCGTCAAGTGGCAGTTGACAAGACAGACAGAGCAACCATAGATGTTAAACCTCACACTCACTGCTCCCTTGTTACCCTAAAATACAATCAAGGCAAGATAAGGATCATTACATGCATATATATATACATATACATATATATTTTAAAACATAATGTCATGCCTATAATAATCGAAGGCATAAGCAGAGGAGTGTAGTACACTCCCATGTTTCACCAGTTATGTTAAGTCCCATGGAATAATCTAAGTAATAATATAAATCGATGCATAATTTTGTTAAGAATACTGATTAATTGAAAAACCTTGTAACTCCATCTTAATGAATATTTACTCTGACTTCTACACTATATTCAAATGCCACACAGCAGTGTATAGACATATAATCAGTATAACCAAATAAATAGTCCAATCGAACATTCAACTGATAAAATATAAATGAAAGTCATTGTAGGTAAATTACTTTCCATAAAAATGAATGAAGTTGTTCATCCATTTGACAGCAAAGATATTAAAACAAACAAGTTTAACAACCATCCTGACCCTGTTTCTGAGGTTGAAAATATTCAATGTGCAAACTGACTTTCAGAAACTTCCATTGCATGATTATGATGTTATATAATCAAGACTATATTATATAGTATGAGCGTAAATTTTAAACATTACCTAATACATAATTGCCATTTTTGAAGTATGTAAAATGAATGTGCTATGGTCATAACTTACTGTAGAGAATCACTGTTGACTGTGTTCGTTAAGGTATCTCTAAAGTATTAAACAATGGTTCTCACATAAAAAAATGTAGTATAATTTTAATATAGAAATTATTATTGACCTCAAATTTAAATCAACTGCTAGTATCGAGTGATTGTTGCCTGTTTGTTTCACTCGGCAGAACTATAACAAGTAATTTTCCTCAAAGAGTTTATTTCTAGCACATACACATAAATTACATAGAACAAAAACATGTTTTTATTCTATTGTATTATTCTCTTAATTTGTAAACATTTTAATTAACACTGTTTCAAGTGTAATTGTACAAGTTCTACTATTTTAAATAGAAAATAATACTTGGAAGGCTATACTGTATCAACATATTATTGTAAAATATGCTACTCTGAATGGCCTATACCAGCACTCGGTGGTTTTCATAAAATGTAGAACAAAACCTGAACCTACCCACAATCCACCTAGGCCAGTTTTCGTGTACTGCGCCTCAATATCTCTGAGGTGTGTTACATGTTTCATTTGTGTATAAACAAGGAGTATTATGCCTTGCAGCCTGATATTCTTCGCTACAATGTACCCTTGACGGCAGAGGATTTTGTTGAATGTAGATGTCCATGCATCAGTAAAAAGATGGTCCATTAACATGTTTTGTGGCTGTGATTTCACTTCTTGTAAGCTGAAATTATTAAAAGTTTTTAAAAACTGCTAAATAAACCAAGCATGAACCCTATATACTGTACCATGCTGCTAGTGTGACTTTCAGATTAAATGGATAAATTTAGATTCCATAATAAATATAGAAGACATATAAGTTTTTAATAATAATACTAGCATTCAATAAGAACAATGCCACTGACTGGTAAGATTATTTATTTCTATTAGCCATTTATCATAAAAATATAGTCATTTCACACAAAACTGTATCGGTCTTTCTTTATTATTTGCACTATTGATACACCGAACACAAGTTCACATACAAGCAGTTGGAAACCTCAGACAATTTCATTAGTGATCATTATTTCATCCTGCAGACATTGACCTTCTCAAACTATGTTCACAACTCAAGTTCCTGAGTTTTATAGGTCAACTCGTTCCGAGACTCCAACTATGTTGCCAGTCCATTTAATGTTGATCAACCTACTGTTCATCATTGAGCTATATTTTTTCTTACAAAATGTAACAAACGCTTTTTTGTACTATATCACTAACAAATTTAGTGTGAGAAAAATAGATAAATTGATTACCTAACTAAAATGTTACTACTACTTACTACACACAATTAGTGCTGTGAAAAATTGTTCCAAATTAAGTGCTATAAATTATGTAATCAATAATTATCATTGAAAACAAAGCAACCATATAAATAATTATATATAATTACTTTAAACATATACTTTAACTTTTCATTTAATACTTTATGCAAACTGTATAGTATTACTTGAGTCTTATCTTTCAATTTTTTTTATATTAGTATAAAGATAAAAAATGCTTTTTTGTAACATTTTTTTTATGATTTATATTAATAACATAACTAACGAAGATATATAAGATAAAATGTATTATTGAGTCAACCTCAATATTACTTTCTTATAATTTATTTAACTAGGCAATTATTAAAAATTAAATCACTGACCCGATAACATAGAAATCTGGCAATGGCTTGTTCTTATTAAACTGTGATGGAAAATCCAAGAGTGAATTGAGATCTTGTCCTGGAGACCTCGTCGCCACATTGTACGTGACAAAATAAAACCTGTAAAAATCATTCATGAATTAATGTACTTTTTAGATATGAATAATTCACTTCTTTATTTAATTATCGAATTAGCTTACCTTAGAGTATCCATCTATTGCGATTGTACTTATATCCAACTTTCATGAAAACTACAGTTGCACAATATACAAAATTTTTATTAAATAAATTTCCCGAGAACTAACAGGCAAAGATAAGATAACATTAAGCGTTCTGTACAGTAAACAGACATTCACTTCACCTCATTTTAACACCACTCACCACTTACTACAATACAAGATTGTGACACTAACGAACTAGCTATCAAAACTGAAAATATGACAGAGTTCTCAAATAACGATGAATTGACGTAAATCTGACATTTTGTTTGATTGACGTAATGGCAGTGACAGCGCATCGAGAGTGCTAGAGAGAATTGTCATTGCGATGAAGTGAAATATCGCTGTTGTTCGAAAATTATTGTAATGATCACAACACAGATTAATATGAAGAGACACTGAGATTAATATGAATAAATTAATATGAAGATATTTTGTACTTACAAGACTTAATATTACCACTATTACTTACCCTCTCTGTTGTACACCGTTTCCGTTGAAAGGTTAATCGAATTTCTATACTATATATTCGTATTACGAACTTCACTATCTTAATCTTATTGTTTTATGTAGATTAAATATCTACCTAATATTTTAAAATTAAATTTCCGTAATAAATTTCTTAATTATTGAAAGCTCTTTCTATTTTAAATTGCCTAATTACTTTTTATAAAAGAATTCTTCCAATTTTTTAAGAAATTGAAATGATTTGAAGTTTCATTATTACTACAGTTTAAACTTTTTTTTAATTACTCACACATAACCTAACCTTAAACCTAACTGATGCCTTAATTGTTGTTGATAAAATCAGTTTGGCTCAAATCATAGTGTTCAAGGCTATAAAATTTTATAAGAACAGAATTAATTAAGTTCGACTTTGACAGACCGTCTATTAACGCAACGCTATGTGAATCTGTGGCTAACGTTAATTTTGGCGGGTTGTTGTTGAAGTTTTATTTACGTGATTTGTCCATAATTATTTATGCTATAGATAACTTTGCTAAAATTACATATTTCACGTAGAAGTTATCTAAAGCCGTGGTAAATTTCTCCAATATATTTCTTATAACCTTCTAAATCCATATAGTGCTCTAAAATGAGTGATCAAGAATTTCAGGTTCTGTAACATTTCACAGTTTTACATGTAAATAATTCAGATAGAAAGAATCTACGTATTTTGTATATTTTACAGGAGATGCCGAAGACAAGGAGGTCATTAAAAACTCTACAACATACGGCTACCGATCGTGAAAACCTAGTGGGTAGACCGTCTAAGAGTTTGAAGCATCAAATAAGTGTGGATACACCGGTGTTAGTGTCCATCTGTTCTTTTAAAGTAAGTAATGAATACTTTGTCTCCATAAATCCTCATTTGCCAATTCTAATTTTTTAGAGAAGTGGAAGTTAAGAAGAAGATAGTGCAATCTAAAGAAACTCAAGCAAACTTTACCAACAAAGTAACCGCTGAGGATCTCACCAATCCCAAAGGAGCTTCGGATAGCTACTGGCAAATATTATGTGAAAAGCGTCAGTAAGTATCATATGTATAATAGTGGATATTTAAATGTCAACAATTAAAAAAGGGCACTTGGGCCACCATACTACTTGATGTGTTCATTATCTATGAATGTTATTGTAAGTAAATTTCATTTTGAGACATAACAGTCTGCTCAGATTAATTATCATCAACACTTGTAATATTCCACTATTGGACATGGGTCTCCTCTCACAACAGGAGAATCAAAGCCATAGTTGGCATATTGGCCAATTACAGGTTGGCAGACTTCACACATATTAGAAAACTTTTGAACTCGTAACATAGTTTAGTCGAAAAATCCAATAGTACCTGACCCGGGATTTGAATCCAGGATCTCCCAATCTGCAGTCAAACTTGCATCACTCAACCAATGAGGCAGAATATGTTTTGAAATACTAGTTTTATTTACAACTTACGTAAACTAGATAAATCATAAACAAGTTACACACATGTTTAAAAATGGAATTCAAGTTTTGAGTTTAAAAAGTAAAATAATTTTGTAATTTATGTTCCATGGTTGAAGTTTAAAATTTACAACAAATGAGAATTTATGTTATGTTGAAATTTTTGCCTGCTTCTAATGAGCTAAATGAAATGAAATATATCATGACTCAAGTCATAACAATCCTTTATATTTTTGCAGAAAAGCCCTAGAGGAAACCTTGGAAGAAAACATGAAACTGCGACAAGAGATTGACGCTTTAAAAGAGGAGAATGCCAAGTACAAGACAATGCTAGAAGAGGCTAATAGCTTTATTGAAGTGATCAAAGTGAGTATACATAACCACTATATATTGTGAATACTGTACTAAGTTTGTTACAAATGACTGATTGTAGTAAAACATGACCCAACTGGACACCCCTGGAAACCCCTTTTGGGGGAAGCTCTATATCTAGTAGACTGAAAAAGACTAACAATGATGATTGTGTACGCCACAATTGAAATGTATGAAGCACTATTCCGATATATAGACTAACAAAAACCAAAGTGCTATCGCTGGCAGTGCGGCAATAGATATTCTTTTGTTAAGTTATCTTTATCCAAGAAATTTCAAGCCATGATCAGATTAGGCAATTTTTATTGCACTTATAACAAAATTTTATTGCCCATTCTTTGATGTACATTTGTGACATTTACTCCCATATTTATCTTGTAACCATAGTAATGAAAGCTGCCGTGGTAAGTTTGTAATCCTGAGGAGAATAATTCTGTACAATAAACTAGTTATTAAATATTAAAGATTTATTTTTCAACATAGTCCTCATACTTTCAGGAGGAACTGCAGCATAGTGGCAATGATGACACAGGTATTGACGTCAACGATGTCAGCACTGCCGATGAAACAAATGATGAAGAACACAAATCTGATAATGAGTCCTCCAACAAGGAGTAAACTACAAACTTCTTCATAATATAACTGCACCAAATATAAAGTTCCATTAGTAGAAGAAATGAGTTTTAGATGTAGTTTCGTGTCTTACTCTCATTTATAAAATGCACATATAAACTTTTTCTAATATACTTACAACCTGATCAGTGGGTGTTAACTTAGCATAGTTAAATAATTTATGTGCTTTAAGATTAAATTTCTTTACTGGTAAAACCCCAGCTTCATCTAAGGTATCATATTTACATCTGTATCATTACTTTTTTCTCACTTACCCACAATCATTTTATGTTAATGAGTATTTATGTTTTAACCTAAATCTTTAATTTCGTATTATTTTGGTTTAATTAAAAATAAATATTTTCGGCGAAAATGTTGTTTTTTGTATTGTTCATTACAATGTATATTGTGTTAAAAGGACAATAACATTCTTAAATAGTAAAATTAGCCACCTCAGAACTCGCACTTCACCAGTGTGGCAGAATAGGGCCTTATACCTCCTCATCCAGAAAGGAGACCCAGGCCCAACCACACAATAATGAAATTATTGATACTCTTGTCAAAGTAACAACAATTATAACTCCATTTTACACCACTGCCCTAAGCGTCAGAATTAAATGAAAATTCCGCCACAAATTAACATTTTACATGACATCCAATTTATAATTTTGTTTAATGTACATTGTTACAGGCAATTAGAAATCAGCTTCTTAATAAACAAAGGAATAATTTATACTGTCAATTTTACAAAAGCTGAAAGTATATGATAATCACGGGGATTTCCAATTCCCCAATAATGTGACTGATAAGTTATCTACTTTATAAATAGTATAGTATTTACTAGAAGATATCATCTTCATACAAAAACAATTCTACAAAATAATGATAAGATGCTGAGTAGATGAATTGAATATTGTAAATGTCATCAGCATGTCAAATAAAACAGCCAGCTTGATCCATTGTTGTATTAAAAATAGGTGTCGAGTTGATTACTAAGTAGGTACAAGTCAAAATTATCTTAATAGTAAAAATCATAGGATAATTATAATACATGGCAAGGAAAATAACAGACTACAAGACACACATACTGTTAAAACACTTCATAACCCCAATTTCATCACAATCTTACTCTAAAACAATGTTAATCTTTAAATTGACCAATTCATTGATATGAGGCCAACATTATCATTATGACTTCAAGGCTAGTTAATATCGTCATCATGAGCTATCTTTATTCAAAAATGCCTTAAAATATTCTTCAAAGTTTCCTTCATAGGTCCAAGGTAATAAATCAGGGTACATGGTAATTTCCCTCAACAAATTGACATTAGCATTGAACGGTAATACACTTCTAACTTTCTCATTCAGGCAGCCAGTGGCGTGAATGTAATGGTTGACGATCAGGTTATAAATGAAGTTTACATATTTGAAGTCCAAGTTGTCATTTGTACTGGGTACCTGAGGAGTGTGTGATCGTATTTGGTTGAGGTATCCAGATGTTATGATAGGTACTATGAAGTCAGCCTGTGAAAAAAATAACAAAATGAGGTAATACAAAAATAATGTAATAAAAGAATGTAACACAAGGAAATTAATATGAGTAATTAATAATACCCAAATATACTTTTTTAAGCCAATACAAGAAGACTAAAAGCAGTTTTTCAGATAATAGTTGCTTTTTCCTCCAATCAACATTGATTTATGTCCCATTGTAGTTTATATATAAATATGGTATAAGATTGTTAAATTTTCTGATGTGATAAAAATAAATATGTATGTATATATAGACCATTTGCACCTAAACAAGGATCAAAAAAGCGCTTTCCTCAAAACACACTTCAGAATTGTCTGAATAATGTAAAAAGTTGAAAAAATAAAAAAATACCTTCTCAAAATATTCTCTTATAAACTTCTCAGGATTTTGATAGATTTCATCTCTCTTGTTGCTAAGTGTTACTACAGAGATGGGAGTGTCCTCCCAGTTACTAATACATTCTTGTATGTTTAATGCTGTGTCTAACCCATCTTCAGAATATGTGAGAAATAGAATTGGACTATCATTTTCAATTTTGGTCTTCTCAGTCTTTAATGGTGGTCTTAAATGGTTTTTACTTGGTTCTTTATCTTTGATTATATATTTTTTACTTAAAGCTGGTGGCAAATCATTAGAAAGATTTTTCGTTAAGGAAATTATTTCTCGTTTTCCATTATTTCTTTCAGCACTTTGATATCCACTGTCATCTTTGTTGAAACACTGGGAGAGATTACAGAAGGGTTCTTCGATTGCCTTGAGTATATCATACCTTTCCATTTGAATTAATACATCTACTATTTTGTCTAGAGTTGCCTTTTCATTTTGCATAAATACCTTCAGCACCACATCAGCCTGGTCATCCTTTACAGAGTTTGCAATATACTGTAATGATAACAAAGACTCTGTAAATCTCCAAACGCGTTTAGGTAGTAAAAGAAAAACTGCAATTTACAATAAATTCTATGACACTAAAGCTTTGAGGAAAAAGTCGTAAAAATTCAATATTCATTATAACTTACATTTAAATCATCCTGGGCTATTCCCAGGGAGTAGCCAAGGTCCTTCCAAGTGTTTGGAGATCCGCCTAACCTTTTCACAAGTGTCATCCAGGCATCGTAACATAAAGCACCCATCTTGGACTTCGCATTTCGATAGTACAATATGCTAGTATGGAGAAAATACACTTTTTCACTTAATGTGTTTAATTGTGATAATTCTTTAGCTCTTTCCCCCTGAACTATCTCTTCTAGCAACAATGTGTCAATACTCAAGGTATCCGCATTCTCGAAATCTTTAAGCGAATCCCTGAAAATGAAAAGACTGTTATAACTTTCTTTGAATTATTACATAAAAATATATATTCTTGTATAGTTTAAACATCACTCACATAATGAATTTCATTTGATCCTAATTACTACTATCAAAATATTTAAATTATTGATTACACATGATTCAATTTCAAACAAAATGTTACAATAATAGTTGAGGAAAACCTCTCGAAAAAACATTAAGGCAAAAAACTTGACAGATAGTGTTGCGGTGGAACTATATTGACATTGATCAATTGGTATCAATTACTAAAAATCGATACAAAATTCGAACTACAACAACTTCATCAAAGGTATTTTTCAAGTCGCGAATTAAATAGGAAAACCGTAGAAAAGAGTCAGCTTAGCAAAAGTGCGTTCTAACCCAAAATATGCGCTAATGTGTTGATGGCTTTGAAAAACAGTTTTTTGGCTCCATCTTGAGGAATGTTTTGTCATAACGCTGAAAGCATCAAAATAAAGTCATTATGCGTTTTTTACGTGTACTTTATAATAATAGTGATAATTTACGACCCAATCATTCTACTGTTGGAATATAGGTCTTCTCTCATAATGTGTGGTGTAAGATTATAGTCTGCCAAGCTGGCCAAGTGCGAGTTGGCAACCTTCACACACCCCAAAATTTTATATTTTTATAAAAAATAGCGTGTGCTGGTCTCCTCACGATGTTTTCATTCACCGTTAGCAAGTGATATTTAAACTTAAAACGCACTTTTGTAAAGAGGTGAGCGCCATGGATTAAATCATTAAAAACGAACGTGTTAATTAAACTTAAAAGGTTAGCATTGGTTTAAATATTAAAAATTTATTAACTCAATCACAATTATAAAACCGGCAGAACAAGTGAAGACTATCTGTAAGCGAAGACTGTAGGCTTGAATACTCTAGCCTCCATCGGTGAGTTTGGGATTATTAAGGATGTTTTACATTACGATTAATATGGAATAAATACTGAATAGCATGTTTTGTACTTTAAACATAGTTAAACAGCATAAATTAAAATAATATTTTTTAAACATATTGTCCTCGTTTTGGCTGAATAAACTAAGTCATATTTTTTTTAGTCTAGATAAAAACCGAATAGCAAAATTGGCGGGAAGCGAACTGCACTATAGGGTAGTAAACATTTGAATATACATTTGTGTTTAGAAGTTTAGTAATTAAAGTTCCAATATAACATATAAAAGGAAAGAGTATTAATAATGAATCTTATGCCAGACAAGTAAAATATTGCTATTAAAATAAAATAAGGTTTAAATAATATTTTTTGTTAATGTACATAAATTATTTTTCTAGTCCTAGTTTCGCCGATTTTCTAGATGACGATTTAATATGTAACTCACAGCCGATTTCTTTGGGTTCTTCCCAAAATTCCATTGAGAAGGATCAAAATATTTTCAAGAATGCTGTACCAAACACTCGACCCCCAAAACATACAGGACAACACGGAGACTTCAGAAGCGTCAAAGAAATTGGTAAGTAATTTAATACTATAGTTCCGTTCTCATAAAACTTTGTTTGTTTGTTTTAATATACATCATTGACTGCCTCGAACGGTTGCAAGCGCGACTGCCGATCGGGAGATCCTGGGTTAAATCCCCGGGTCGGGTGCTATTGGATTTTTTTAATTTAGAATTTCTAGTAGTGACTCGGAATCTGGAATTGTGCCCGGTGTATGGCAATAGGCTCACCATCAATTCCATGGAACTTAAACGTAGAATGGTGAAACGTGGGAGTGTACTACATTCCTCTGCCTACCCCTTCGGGGATTACAGGCGTGGTGTTACTTTTTTTATTATTAAGAAAACCTAATTTAAAAGAAATCTTTTCTAGTTTCCCACATTAACCATTTAATATTAGTTATGTAATTTAGTAATTGCTTAATTAAATTGGTAATAAGTTGAGGAGATTGTAGTTTAAGGGAGCCCATTAATGAGAAAAATCTTTCTTCAATCGTTTTCAATTCTCATATGACTAACTTAATTTCTAGATCCCAAATATCACAACATATTTACATATCCATATTTCAATTTGGTCCAGTCTCGTGTTATAGAAGACGCATTGTATTCAGGTAATTTTCTGGCAACATTTCGTCTTTTGGAAAACTTAATTGCAAGAACAGGTACAAAAGTAGTAAACTTTAGCACCTAACTAAATGAAATTATATAGTTAATTTTATTACTAGTAATAATAATAATTTGTTATTTACATATATTTTTGTTATCTTTCAGACAAATCCATGGTAGTGTGTGCACCAACAGGTTCTGGTAAAACAGTTGTGTTCGAAATGGCCATAGTGCAACTGCTAATGGACATTGAAGATAGAAGTTTGACACAAGATTTTAAAATAATTTACAGTTATTTATATTTCAATTACTAGAACAATTATTAAATAAATAGTTATATTATTTAGTAGCGCATGTACAAAGGCTCTATTTTAGGTTGGATTCGTGTACAATACGTAGATATCAACTTAGCATTCGCGAGAATTACGTTTTATCTCCCGACGCTTAATTACCCTACGTAGGTATATTACAGTACTGACAGTAACTTAGTACGTTTTCAGTGTGAAGATTCAATGTGAAAAATTGTGAAATATGTTTGAAACGTATTCATACTAAAACAGATTTTAAAATGTGATCAAACTAAATAAACTGGTTTCATGCAGTCAACACAGCAAGGGGCCTAGCTAACTTCTGCGGGTTATATGGTTCGCCGAAGGCACTACACATTTTTACATAACAGCAATTATTATTTAAATAATATTTTCTTTTAAAGGCCGTGATCGGCGGCCCACGTGTATACTAAAGGCAATGTCACTCCTCAAAAATAATAACACGTCTGTCATAATTTACGATTAGTACAGATACCACTTGTAACTAACTACACTTATACTCACACTAGTATAATATGTTGAGTTAAAATTGCTATTGATCCTATATCTGTATTATTGTTACCGCTTCATCATTATCAGCCTGATTAAATTAGGTATATGTCCTCTATTATTGCTATGTCGTCGAGCCAGGTCCGTTAAAAGTAGGCATAGAGAACCGAATGCTAAATATATCTATCCTTAGAACTTGAAAGCTTATTCTAAATTGTCTTTCTGCAGTCTTCTTTAACTTTAAAATAAATGATGTTCAGTGGCCCCAGTGAAAGCGCTTTGTACGGAGCGATTGACGGAATGGTATCCGAAATTCACGAAACTGGGATTATTGTGTATCGAAGTGACAGGGGACACAGATATAGACTTCCCGCAGCTGAAACCGTACAAGTGAGTGCAATAGATACGTAAAACCAAAACAGTATCGGATTCATAATAAGCTGAGTCCTCATAACTATCCTTTCGGTTTTTGGAACGAGGTTCCTTGACGCGGCTTACGGATAGTGCGATTTAGTAGAAATCGTCACGTAACGAAATGTCGTATTCGA
>DWME01005317.1:0-15075 GCA_018244795.1 Parelbella ahira ahira | reverse complement strand
CAACTATTTATTAAAAATTGATAGATGAATTACTAAAACTTTTAATTTATTCGTTAAGAATGTCATAATTGTAGAGACTCAATTTGAGGCAGTTACGTGTGCTTTTGAAAGTATATACTAGTAGTAGTAGTAGTAGTAGTAGTAGTAGTAAGTAGTAAAATCTGTCAATCCTCACTTGGCCAGCGTGCTATACTGCGACCTAAATCCTTCTTTAAAAGGAGGTATCCTTCTTTAAGAGGAGGTATTCTTCTCCTTGAGAGGAGATACGTATCTAAGAGAGGAACTATGAAACAAGTTGATGATGAAGCGCTTTTTTATCATATGTATGTACAGTAATGTGGAAATAATATTGGATAATTAGATAGTCTTATCCCAGCAAGTAAAACCCTATGTAACGTAAGCTAAAAATTCAAACTTTAGATTGACCTGGCGAGGCCGAAAGGGGTGGAATTCACATTCGACTTGGTTTTAATCTGTTTAATGTGCGGCGAGCACTGAGCACCGACGATATAATTTCAAGCCTACAATTGGATTTCGGGGAGCTGTTAACAAAAATTTTTCACGGCATACATTTCTTTGCAATTACACAACCTTGATCTCATATTATGTTAAACGTTGAAAAAAATCTGATGCCGTTTTCTAAGTTTTCTAGTCATAAGTCAGTTATGACTACGTAAATCACCATGAACTTCCATATTCAGCAACAAATAGATATGAAAATTGTGAGTTGTCTAAATAAGCGCGATAACCTAACAATTTGTTTTGACTCGTACGCCAGAAAATCTGCCTAAAGTAGATTTAGTAATTATGACGACGATCTATTACGGCGCATAATTTAGTTGCGTGACTGAAAAAAATGTGAAATAGAATTTTTTTTATCTATACTGAATTTTCGCTTAGCCATATTAATAAAACAATTATTCTGTCGTATCAATCATTAACGCTGTTGCCATGGTAACGGTTAAAACCACGATTATGAGCTCGCGGATGATCAATTGTAATTTATCGCATAATATTATTATCCGACTAAGAAAAGTGGGTAATAGAATGATTGACGTTCAATGTAGTCTAGAACTTTATAGTTAATTGCAAGTTAAACGTTCAAGCGACCTTTAGTGATAACTAAGCGAATAGTAACACACAGGTAACTTGTGTTACCTAATTTTCTTCGAACGAAATAGTCATCAATCTAATCAGGAAAGTACAAAAACTAAATTGTTTCCTCTTCGAACCATTAATCCCGGAATCGGGACCATACATGCGTGATGAAAGTAATTTATCGCTATTAAAGTATCTTACTATTTATTTCGCTGAAATTGAAGAGAATAAAGAATTTGAAACTGAAAAAGAAATTGAATAGCGTAAGCGATTTTATCACAAATAATTACAATATTTTGAACTAGAAATATGGACCAAAATTATATTACCAAAAATATAAAGATATGATGTCCGGCTTATTATCAACCATTGTCAAACTTTATCAAAGCTAATTGATGGATCGTTGCTTCATCATTTTTCACACTGTATGTCTCCCAAGCAGTAGGTCAAAGCTTAATACACTTCTACAGTTTATCAATTACGTTATGCATCCCAGCATGAAAAAGACCCCTATTTGCCTATTGACTATTGTCATAACTGAACACACATGCAAATTCCGTGCTACTAATGAAAACATCAAGTTAGTAAAGGTGATAACTGGACCTCTTAATCAGCAGTCACCACCTGACCAAAGAGGCAGTCAACCGTAAGTCATCAATCTAATTAGACAATGATAAAGAAACATCTCGGCAAGACCGTTTCCTGTTTAGTCCAATGAATCCGAAAAATCAGCCCTCTATAATTGACTCACCGTTTTTCCTTATCTATGTATATTCTGTTATTTGTATACACTTCATTATCTGTGTAGGAACCCTTGTTTTATTTTTGTAAAAAAAAAATGTCAGTAATGTCACGCCTTGTCAAAATAAAAGCGAAACAGTTTTAATACTTATTTAAAGTTATAGACTGTAGAACATGTTTAATTGGAAATAGATTAGATATGGGAGCCATATGTATGTACATATTGCAAAACGAAATTTGATAAAAATACAGATGTTGAAAGCGACTGACATTGGCCAAGGAGGGCGAGCGTCGCTTACATAAATAGTCACAGTTATTATTATTAGGCGTAGTCATATTAGTGATAATTTTATCACTCCTTTTTAGATTATTACATTTTCTCTACTTTTTATGAATGTAAATCTCATTGAAATACAGGATACTTCTGAAACGCCACTTGAGTTAGTAGGCATATGAGTGGGAAAGATAAAAAAGGACTAAATATTCAAATGAACGTAACATAATAACCAACAAAGGTCACGCTTCTTCTGAAAATTAAAATTCACATTGCTGCTTCTTGCGGGAATCCTTTGAGGGAAATTTTCCTGGGAGTTTCGTATACAAAGCGGGAACTTTTGATGGGACGCACGAGAACCTTTTGCACGTAAATGTACTTAAGTCAATACTAACAGAATTCCATATATAAATACAAAAGTGAGCTCTATATACAGATTTGTATCACATTTGTACGACTCTAAGAATTTATTGTTGTATTAACAAATGTTAATATCTTGTGTGAGTGGGTTTGAATACAGCCTGTATTATGCTAAGAAGGCTGCTACACTATGTATCTAATTATACATATACACAATATTTTGCACAAACACCAATATTCATGAGGCAAATATTAGTCCTAGCTGGGTATCAAACGCAGGAACTTTTCTCAGTAGTCAACTAACTGGGTAGGGTCACTGGAGCAACGGATCAATCAAGTCAGTCAGTATTAATTAGAGCCCGTCCTATTCGAAATGGCTCACCGAGACATCACTATTTCTGGGAACGAATATCACCTGTAATAATATCATTGAACCGGCAACCTTTTCTCACAGATCGAAATATAAATTATTGTTTTTCTAACATTATCTTGAGGCTAGAAATTAACGTCGCGGTCATATTACATCGAGCGAAGTTGACGCAAGAAGGTTTAAGTAAAATTATTTCAAATAAAGCTACGAACGCAGAGCTGTTTTTCAGATAAATACTTATTTTCTCTGAATTCTTAGAAGTGTGCTCTGAGGATCTTCGCAATTTTGTTAGGGGGATGTCTTAACCGGATGTAGCGATATCCGGTTTTAGATGTATATAGATAAATCGATATAAATATTAGGATATGTATCAAAAATGACACATTCTACCCTGGGAAATACAATGACATGTATCTGATAGCTAAAGGATTTTTAGAATTCATCACTAGGATGTGTGCTGCCTAGAATCGAAACCGGAACATTAACTGTTTACAAGAGAGCAGTGTTGAGACCAATACGTCTAACTGATTGTCAAGAATAAAGCATTATCCACACACACGTTAATATAAAAATAATAATAATAATCGACCCATGTATCATTCCACTGTTGGAATATGGGTCTCCTCTCATCAATATGAGAAGGTTAAGGCCATAGTTTGCCACGCTGGCCAAGTGCGGGTTGGCAGACTTCACACACCTTAGAAATACATACACCTTAAAAATTATTCCCGAATTGTTTTAAGACTAAATAAGTGATAACATGGTCTTAAGTATCAATCGCACAATATTCAGTAAATTGCCCACATTATGTTTGTTAGAAATTCTAACCCTCATCCTGACGCACTCCGACATGTACAATTGTTAGGCAATGTCCACAGCATAGTTCTTTCCGCACCCCTATGTTATTGAAACAATACAATTTTTCATACATTGTTAAGTAAAACCAAGAACAAGTGTTCATCACGTTCAATTTTAATTTTAAAATCATTGGCTATTTTAAAAGGTCTTTAATTATAGGCATAACAAAGAACGAACAAACTACATAGTGGTATTCTCCTCCAATCAACCATTTAGCTACAATTATAAGAAATATATAGTGTTATTCTTGACCATGGCTCTACTGAACGTGATAAAGAAACAAAAAAACATATGTACATATACAGAGACATTCATAAATATAATATTTCTACTAGGGTCATTGTATGAAACGGCGTAGTGAGCATATACGGTTGATCCAAAGCTGTGTACGCTTGTAATTATACAGCCTCTTTCTTTGAGCGTCACATGTTCCATTTGACGGTAAATGTAGACAAGATGGCGCCGAGTATTATTGTCTTTCACGTGTTTGTCGAAGCAGAACGACCTCAACACGTAACCTTTTATTTTGTTTTTACTTTGTCGTTGTAATAAACTAGCTTGTAGGCTTTATCGCGCTCGATCAAAGTGAACTGTGGATGTGCTGCTAAACAGCTAAATTAAACAGGACGTAACATTAGCCCCGTAATCCCCGAAGGGGTAGGCAGAGGAGTGCAGTACACTCCCACGTTTCACCAGTTACGTTTACACATAGATTAGGTGCAAATAAATAGAAAATAGTAACGTTTGAATAAAATAGAAAATAAATAGCATTTAAAATATTGAAATACATATTTCATAAAGACAGTATGAGTGACTTGTACCAATATAAAATAAGCAATTCGACTTGTTTACTCTCTGACGTGACTGCCTCGTTGGTCGAGTAGTCGCCTATGGTAACAACTTATTATAAATTCAAAATATAATTATATTATTATGAACACTCGCATAGAACATAATACAATACTTTGCAAATAAAGTGAGTTATGTATATATCTACCATTTATAGTTGCAAACGGCGTGCATTAAACATACGGAAATATCATGGCTTACCAAAGCATAACGTTTATTATCAAGACCATATTTAGAAGAAAAATAAATAATATTATTGTGTGGTAAAATTGATTTGGAAGCCAGCATATTATGGCACCTATCGAATAACTTTTGTTTTCCAAGCAACACGGCAGATAACTCTACCTACCTTATGGTTAAGCCCCAGTACCTAGCTGCCACTATTTTCAGCCAATGAAGTTACAAAAACGATTCTAAGAACTATACAGGCTATTCAAAGAAAAGTTTTCTTTTAAAAGTTTCGATTATTGGAATAACTATATTTTGCAGTTAAAGCAAGCGAAGCCAACAGGAGCATATATTTGCAGTAAAAGCTTTATGGAATAGCGTAAGTTTTATTTAAAACGAACTTTCCGAGTTTAAGTTTTGCTTTACTTATTTCAGCTTACACAACACTTCCTTGCAAGCAACAGCTTAATGAGTGAAAAATGATCGCCGTCGACCTTAGCGCAGCATGTTTTCTTAAAAGAGTCATTAAATTATTTTTAAAGAACAATATCCTTGACTTAGTATCCATAAGACCGTGAACAAAGTGTATAAAATATTATTTAACAGTATTAAACGGCACCTACTGCTTTTAAAGCCCTCTAAATCATAAAATAGCTTATGAAAATTTTCCCTCTGAACATTTATACTCCAAATTCTGGTAATTGTTACCGTTCTTGACGGTCTCAGTTATAATATGGGTTTCCACAACCAAATGGCAATGATAGAAATTGAATTAATTTTGCTATATAAGATGGTAATTGTTATGCACAAACTTTCTTATGGATACTGATTCATAATAAAGTTTCCTCTTGCGATGTGGATAATTTCCTCCACGCTATTCTGCGAGCATACCCACATTACAATACGGATATTAAAAAATATTTCTTTATATATTAATACCCTTTGGGTGCTATTTGTATACACCTGGAACAGAGTTTTCTATAGAACCACGTTAGATAGAGATAAGTTGGTTATTCGTTGAGTCTGATTGGATCGTATCGTCAATCAATGCAAGCTGGTTATCAGACGTGTCAAATGATTGAAAACCCAAAGAGCGTTGATGTTGGCTGATCGAAATAAATGATGCTTTAGATTCACCAACGGGTTTTCATTTGGCAAACGTATGTACAATTGTTGAAAATTATAGTTTGCTACTTGAATATTTGGATTTTTGTATAAGCAGCGTAGTATGTAGACTCGCCGAGACTTGTACGTAATTATTTGATCATCAGTAAGAAAGTCCGAAGAGGAAATAAAATTATCAGGATTAAACATAGTATACAGCAGTAACGGTTACTGGAATTTAAACTCAAGAACCAATATTGTTATTAATCGATTATTGACCCCGAAATTCTACTAGACGGCGTTGTAATTAATTTTTTATCATATTTTTTTTAACTCATTATCAAAATAGTTCAGTTTCTAATTAATAGATGGCGTTAAGTTCCTTTGTAGTACATTTAAACTATCCAGTACCCTACCATGTGTTATTGCGCGATAGTGAATATAAAAGGTTGATTACCTAACCTTGTCCCTCACAGGGGATACGAGCCTTTAATGTAATTACAAAAGGATAGATGACAATCGTTTTCGTAAATCGTATTACGACGACAAAAAAGGTTTTATTTATTGATAGTGTTTAGATACTTTTAACAGAAATTAAATATTTATTTTATTCAAATTAAATATAATAGACAATGGATCTTATAGATTACCGCGAAACTGACAAATGAATCATCAAAGCTTATGATACTTTTTATAACATTCTATCATAGAAGTTAAATAAATGGTATATTTCAACTCATATATTGTATTTAATTGATAAATGATGTTTTCCCGCTACCGTTTATTAAGCTATTTTTCATTTTCACAAAGGGAAACGTCGGGTTAGTGACTACCTGTCAAAAAATTTATTAAAGGTTGTTTCCACGCATCGCCCACATTACTATTTAATAGTCACCATGACTTTAGCTTGCGGAACCTGTATTATGTATATCCTCACAGTGCAAAATTAGAAACATGTTTCAATCATAGCAAAACGTCTTTCCACCTTAGACTCCAGCTGATTGATAATTTGAGTTAGCTGAAAATTTGTCTGGAATTTGGAAATCTAGTTGTTATTTACGTTCCTAACCACTTGCTTTCATAACATTATTCTTATACTACATAGAAGAAGCGCACATGTAAACCGCAGATTTCATAATTTAATTTGTTACTTCGACCCGGCGACATTGGCATATATTCTAAAATAGAACGGGTGATACCCGGGGTGAATAACAAATGAGTTACTTCCGGGACACTTAGACAGGAACGAGCCGCGGTCTATTATGCCTAACTACTGCACTCTGTCCTCCATGCCTTAAAAGCAGAAGCAGCAGAAACAACCTTGTGCATGAGATCTATACATACTTCTACTATAATATATATGAACTAGTAACTGCTATTTAGTCAAAGGTCGATTTCCGCTTAAATATTTATGAGATGGGAATGAAAGATTTTTTACTCCTAATTATCAAATTATCTACACAGGTATGTAAAAACGTAAC
This sequence comes from Parelbella ahira ahira, assembly GCA_018244795.1. NCBI lineage: Eukaryota > Metazoa > Arthropoda > Insecta > Lepidoptera > Hesperiidae > Parelbella > Parelbella ahira. The sequence goes on along the minus strand of DWME01005317.1, from coordinate 7,772 downwards.
ATCACGCCTGTAATCCCCTTTTCCTGTAACGGTGTAGAGAATAGGAGTGCTACTATGTTTTCTCCGTAAAAAAAACCAATATATTACGACTTGAGCGATTGAACGTAGCTCAATACACTTCTTAGGTTATTTATGGTCATGGTCGGCTGTAGACATCTTATTTCACTGTTACTCTTTACGTTTGGTGAAAAATTGACTCCATCGTGACCTCATTGCGACCAGGAGCACATGAAGAAGGACTTTGGATAGATCCGAAACCAGTGATGCCATCCCAAAAAAATGAACGTAAGCATTCGGTAATTAATAGAATCATAAAACATCCTGTATCGAAACCCTTCGTAAAGCATAATATTTTAATCGTATGCTATTTTGAATTTCGTAGTGAATTTAAGTTCTATACCCTTCCAACTAAAATTTGAACAAGAAAGAGTTATTTTCGATTTATAGTTTATTTCTCTTTACAATATCGCGTTGTTGTTTCTCATTTGCTCTATTGCGATTTCCGGCACCCAAATATCTCTATGATGGATTTCGATTTCTGTTATTGGCAATTGAACACATCAATCCAGATATCGTATTTTGGAACTATGTGTGTGTGTGTGAAGTTTTATTTATTTATGGAGGACTATTTTTGTAACAAAACCTTTTGTAGCCGCATTGTTGTAGATATGACATGTACATATGTTCTGTAAATACAATGCATATTCCGTTAAATAGTACAAAAAGTTGCTAGGTATTACTCCCGCTCTTGATATCCTAGATTAAGGTTTTAGAATTATGAATATATAAATGTAATATATTTGTACGACTTTCATTGTGAAAGGCAGCAGCCTGTATGTAACTTTATTCAAGCCCTAGCCACTTTAGCTAAGCCCTAAAGTTCTCACTGTCCCTCTTACGACACTCACGGGAAAAAAATATAACCCTTTTCATGATCCTAAAATTTGGAATACACATAGTATCCATATTCCTCTGAAAGGCTTATATAATAAAAGGTAAAGATTGTATTTTTTATCATGATTTGGATAAGCTTTTTATTATAATTTGAATAAGCCTTAGTGTAGGTTTATTTGAAAATAACTAAATGTTACTTGAGTCTAAAAAGGGCCAAAAAAAATTTAACAAAACAATGACTATTGAAGACGATTTGTCACGAAGTAAGTATATGTATATTTTTAAAAGTTTAATTTTTATTTTTACATTACGACAAACTATAGAGTATCTTTAAGACATGAAGATCGAAAAGTTTATCAAGGCTTTAACGCTAAATACACTTATATTACACTTATTTCTGAACCCGATGACCAAGTTAAATCGTAACGTATTCTAACCCAAGTGAATTACAAATAAAAGTACATACGATAAGTCTATTCCGTTCCCCAGAAGCAACAAAATTTTATTAACCGGTCTTGGATATCATTAAAAACAGCCTACATAAATGTGTATGGGTATAAGCAATGACCACAAAATAAAAAGTGACCTGCTAGGCCACTTTTTGTACAATAACAAAACAAATATATCAGACAGAACTGAAATTTAAACAAGTATAAACTTTAAAACTCCGTAGTTTCAAAGTACATTGTTTAACATTGTATTTTATTTACAAGTACTAACCATTGTTCTGTTACGAAGTTTCATCTGAATTCATTCACTCATTCGTTTCCATTCATCCAACTATTGTTCCCGAGAACAATTTTTTTCAATCTAAAGAAGATTAATTAGGCGCAACTTGAACAGCGCTATTCAAAAAGCGCACAAGGTTTTCATTTAATACTCAAACGAATTATACTCATATTAACATGTAATCAACCCATATTTAAAGGCATTAACACACTTGACATATATACATATATAATATGCAAAATATTTATGTAAAAATGATAAGAAATTGAATCAAACTCTAACCGGAAAAGGCAGAAACTTTACTAAAATAATCAGAAGGTATTCTTAATACATTTTTTGCATATACTATAAGTCATAAAAATTGTAAATAAATAAAACATACCTGTTACATAACAACAACAACGGCCGTAACGAAAACGTCACCGATACAACAAAAAAAAAATTATAACAAAAGTCAACAATGAAACAACTAACAACAAACACTTATCAATAAACCACTTTATTATTGCTTTCCGTTTGAAGGATAAATTTTGAAAAATTCGCGAGATACAAGAGAGAGAGATATAGTATAAGAAGAGAGAAACGAGAGACGTGCAGCTCAGACGTCATCTAACACGACACTGCTACGCGATACGGGCCCGTAGCATCGCGTAGCTGCGCGTAGAGCGACGGATCTCTACGAAAGCGTAGCGTAACGGCCAAACGTTCACGTTCACGCTTCGAATGAATCGCTTCGGTTTTGTTTCAGTGGGCTTGATAATAAATGCAAGCGAAAATGGACATATCAGCGAGATTTATAACCAAACTGCAATAACGCATTGGATTTTTCGGGTAATCAGTAATTTTAGGATAAAAAGTAATATGTAAAAGTTATAATAAAGCAATAATAGAATATACATAATATGTTTATAGACTTAACATATTATATCGTATTCTAACAAAAGCACTATTTCATTTTGAAAGGCGATGATAATATCAGAAATATTATGAATTTCATTTGCTAGAGCCGATAATGAGTCTTCCACGACTGAGAAAGGTCACAAGAGTTGGGTCCCAAAATGTCCACGCAGTTAAATTAATTGAGGGATTGGTTAACGTAAAAGAAGATTAGAATGCAACAGGTATTTTAACGTAGCAGCAAAAAAAAGGTAAAATAACGCTGGCAATCCCCGAAAGGGTAGGTAGAGAAGTGCAATACACTCCCACATTTCACTAGTTACGTTTAAGTCCCATTGAAAAGGTGGTGAGCCGATTGCCATACATCGGGCACAGATCCAAACTCCGAGTCACTACTAGAATTTCTAATTTAGAAAAAATCAATAGTATTCTTTTAACATTTTAAAAAGCTTAATTGCGCTTAAAGTACCTACCTCAGTATCTTATTTATGTTCATACTTTGTCCTTTGCCCCAAGCTCATATTACAAAATCGGTACTTAAATTATAAGACCGCTTTATAAAATACCTTTTTTGTATATTTTTCTCTGTTATGATTTGTCTTGAGGTTTCCAAATAAGTATAACAAATTAGAATTGCATTTAAATTGAAGATATTACAGTCCTGTTATTATATCTTAACATATCTGAATATTTTTTATTTACTGTCCTAATTTTAATAGCGTCTTATAAATCTATATTGTGTGTAGTTATAAATATGTATATGTATGATTGATATGTATTACTTAAATAGTATTTTAATATATCCTTATAGAATATAATGTGACATTCTTTACGGAAAGTTTAAATTCTTATCCCTATAGGGTTAGTGTATAAGTAGATATACGAAAAATATATAGTAAGAAGTATATGGTAAGATAGTATATAAGTAAATTATAATATAGTCCTTAATTCGATAATGAAATTGAAGTAATATAAGTAAGTACTTAATAAGTAAATAGATATCTAGAGTAGGGGTCACCTCTTAAGTAAACAGAGCTTCATATTTAATAGGAAAATTAAAGGCCAAAGTCTATTGAACTGGACTTGTACGTTTTAGCACACTTCACATATTTTAATAGATCAATATGTAGCACTAATTCGCTAACGAGTTTCTTTACGTGTGTTTTCTTAAATTAATTTTATTCTTTAATGTATATGCTCTTAGTTGGTTTCTTCTTAAACTATGTACAGAATTTTTTCCTGAAATTACAACTGTCTGTCAAACTGTACTGTACTGTCAAAGGTGCGTTTCAGTAATTCGAACCGAAATCTCACGGTGGTTGGCAAAATATTTGGCATGACCTTTCTGCTCAAATTTAACTTATTAGTGCTAAAATACTCAGAGTAAAAATACAATTGTCCTAGCCCCAACTAGGTCATTGAGGCGTGGAATCGGAACTGATTTAAATTCTATCTATATCTGAAAGCTTATTGTAGCCTAGATATTTGTGTCAGGCGTTGTTGTAAGCAAACTTATTATTGTACCTGTACCTGTATCATATCGATACTGCTATGGAGTAAATTTTTGGTACGTATTCTCTAAAAACGAATTATTAGAGTAACCTATTCAGCAGTTGATCGGGAAGTAAAATTGAGTTAAGTTTAGCACTTGCCTACACTTTCCTTCATTCATAGACAAATGTAGTTATTTTTATTGCTCGTGCTGTTGTCCATACACGTGTCACATACACGACGACGAAATCACTATCTCAATTCTAGGGAGGAGCAACGCCTGATGAACCTAGCATAAAACAGATACTAACCCATAACAAATTTACTTATTAATATAATAATTAATGTACTTCCAACTATGTCTTACTCAGGTTAGTTCACCTAACTAGAAGATGTTGGTGGAGAGTTATTTTCCTGAAGTACAATTACTAATGAATACTAGACAGTAGTCTTATTAATAAATAAATGTAATAAACCTGTCACGAGCAGTCCTATTAATGCAATCTGTTCAAGCAATGTCTCAGCTCATCACGGATTACTAACGGCTGCTTCTCTTATAAAAGCGGAAAGAACGTTTCTCATGTAGAGCTATTAATAGCGTTTACTTAAAGAGGTAAACGGTGGTTATCCATCATTAGGATGTCAGGTTTACGTAATTTTATAACGTAGCGATGCAACCTTGGGACTCCACACTAACATAATGTATTTTAGGGTGGATCCTCAAGGTCCTCAGAAAAGTAGGCCGTATGTGTCAGTCCGTTGACAGAACGTCACTGAATATGATCAAGATAATGACGTACTAATTCTTAATTCAAATGCCGTGCCAATAGTTTCCTAAAAGGATGTCTCAAATATTGATAGACAATAAAAATAAAGAGAGTGTTACCACTAAGTAAATGATTTTATATTTGATAAAGCGTATAAATTAGTCGGTTTCAACAATCTAATGATAGCATGTCAATCATTATTAAAGAATGTGCCAATTTAATAAAGTTTTTGTGAAATTGACAAATAATCTAAATATAAATAATAATAAAAATAATAACAACATCTCATATGTAGAGATAATTCCCTACATCTCTTAATATACATGGTCGTGCAAACCAAAATCCTTAATGTGACATTTCGATTATCATTGATCATGGCGTTTACAGTACAACATTACAACACCGATTTACACAACAAATCTTCGTATTTATATAAAATACTAAAATAGTTAAATCGCGGTTTCTAATAACAGGGTGAGTTTTACCATTAGAAAAACTCTACTTGAGGGTGTAATTATACGCCGGGGTATTCAGCCGAGATACGGATTGGGCTTATGACGTCACAATGTACAGAGAGCAAAGAAGAGCACAAGGTGCATGTTTATACGAGTTTAGTAGAATTTTGTTATTTCTACAATTATCATAAATTTAAAATTATAATGGAATTTAAACAATTATCTTTACCGTATAACAAAAAAAAAATTATTACTGTAGTAAAATTACAAAATTATATTGTATTAGTAAAATAAAAAAAAAATATTTTTTAGAAAAATTACATAGTTTTACTGTCTTACTAAAATTACAAAACTGCAAAATTCTATAATTTCATGATATTAAATCGGACAAGATCGCATAGCGCACGCGAAATGAGGCTATTAATATGCCACAGATCGCCTTTATATTTAATTTGATATGACTTTCTAAAACTTCGACATTTCCGGATTCTGTTCCAGGCCGGTCATTACCGTACCAATTGACAGTTGTCAGTAACCATAACAATTGATATATATCATCTTTGTAGCTCTATCTAACTATGTCTTATAATATGTTGTCTTTACACAATATACAATATTTTGTATTTCCGTGCAATATACAATATTGTGTGTGTTTATACAATACTTAGTTTGTCCACGCACGGGTTATTCTACACAGATGTAAGCTTCAACATACATTATTATTCATGTTACTGACCGTTACCTTTGATTTAGTTCTCACGTATACTTTAACGATCCTCAGGCCAGTTTTCATCTTTTACTGCTTGCTCCCTTCTCTTAGTGGTTAGTTTGGTAAAAGGTAAACTACATATGTTGACTGTAAGCAACTTTATGGTTTAAGGTATTTTCGTAGCTAATTTCATCAAAATTAGTTGAGTAATTTACCCGTGAATACGACACGACATACAGGACTTATTTTTACAATTATTATATTTAATAAACATTTATAAAATGTAACTTATAAAATTATTGTATATTAACGATTTTTTTTAAATATGGTTTTCTCATTTTCCGCAGTTCAGAACCTCCAACACTGAGGTTACGAGATACAAAAATCATTACCACAGCAAAGTCTGTTCTGATGTGTTATTTAAATACGTTTCTATTGTTAGTTTCATGATGTTGGTCTTGTTTAAGTATGTTACTACTGGTGGTTTCGTGACGTTAATATTACTTAAGTATATGGCTATTGTGGATTTCAGTTCAATAATCATACTTAAGTTATTGATATTTGCGGTTTGACAAAGGTAATGTCACTTAATTATGTTACTGTTGGTGATTTCATGGCGTTAATCTTACTTAAGTATGTTGCTGTTCGTGGCTTTATTGCGTTAATCTTGCTTAAGTATGTTGCTGTTGGTGGTTACATGACGTTAATCTTACTTAAGTACGTTGCTTTTGACGGTTTTAATATTACCATTAACATTTTCATCGTTCTGCTGTCGTAGATGAGTGTGAACTCAAAATGAGAAGGATTTAGGCTACCGCGCTGAACATGTGTGTTTTGGCAGACCACGTAGAAAAAAATACGGAGAACTTTAAGGTGTATAAGTTTCTCCACGTACCCGTTCTTCAAAATAGCTAGTAGCCTAAAGTAAAATAAAGAAAATGTCCAACACAATATTATCAACTGGTATCTAAATTAACAAATTTAAATTTCCTTGACAAACGACAGAAACCTAAAACATTAGTACCATTTATATTTCTTACCAAAAACAAATACCAAGTTGTCAATGAATATAAATAACTTTTCCGCTGACGGTACAATTCTTATTCAAACGTTCATTGCTTCATACATAAATATAGAGTTTTACAAAAAACACAATATTCGACTAAATGAAAATGTATGATCATAAATGTATTAAATTGTAATATAATATCGGTTGATTATAATACACAATGGCCCGTACCACAGAAAAGACCATAACTATATTTATATCAAACACACCTTTAAAGTTTAATGATATAATTGTATAATGACAATCTCACTATCGGTATCGCCAATGTTTTAATTACGTAGATAAACAATTACGATGTATGTATGATACCCTTAAGTACCCGAAGTTTCACATTTACTGCCCCACTATATCCGTGGGTACCATGGATACCAGAGATTAACACATATGATAATGGTTCATTATTTAAATCTCTACCGAGCATTACGTTACATTATTTACGTTTAATTTTGGAACAGGTGGTGAGCCTATTGGCATACGCCGCGCATAAATCCGAACTCCGCGCCACTACGGATTTGTACTAGAAAATCTAAGTTAAAAAACCAATAATTCTCGAAATATTTTATGCATCATAATCTACGTTTATCACTATATAAACTTATATTATAGTATAATTGTAACAAAAGCCACTGTTATTACAAATGGATTTTTCTAATTTAGTGTTTCTGGTACTAACTCGGAGTCTGGAACTGTGCCGTGTGTGACAATAGGCTCACCACCTATTCCATGGGACTTAAATGTAACTGGTGAAACGTGGGAGTGTA
>DWME01005316.1:0-15075 GCA_018244795.1 Parelbella ahira ahira | reverse complement strand
ACTCCGCCCCACGAGTGAGAAAGAAGGTCTGTGCGTCCGATCCGCAGGCGTCTCGCGTGAGATCGGTATAGTGCGAGACAGTGGCTAGTTATATCTGTATATCCGCCCAGTAACACGCGTTTGCAACGTTACTGTCACGCTACAGCGCCGATACTGCGTCTTCAAAGTCATGGGCTTCGCGTCACCCCCGCTCTTCTACCCGATTTCGCCCTAAGCAGTCGCGCGTTAGTAGCGATGCTGAATCGCGTCGGTCGCGCGTTACAAATGCTAGTAAAGGCCAAAATTAGCCATAAAGTCACCGTGACAGACCCCCCAACATTCCCAATATCTTAGATGTAACGAAAACACACAAAGACTGTTAAATTCACTTGGTAACTGCCTGTCTATAAAGGTATTAAACGTAAAACTATATACGCCGTGAAATGTGCAGGGCAGACGGACGTGATCACTGTAATACCATACAAATAAAAGTGTTTAGACATATCAAATATTTTACATTGGCATGAGGACCATATAGCTCTAATGTAAAACATTATATATAATGCTCAAATCATATTTCTATGGCACGCCTTCATATATAAAATATGTATAAACACATATATACATATAACACAGAATTTTTCTCTGTTCCTACCATGTTCATAATATTAACTTAAGTATATGTGACTCAAAATATTTATAAGGATGTATCAAATTAATTGAATTAATAATTGCAATATATTATGTCTAATTTAAATGTGAATCTGAATTAAAATCTTTAATTTAATAGTATTAAATAAATTAATTGAATTTATAATTGCAATATATTATAGCTTCATTCAAATCAGAATGAAAATCTTTGTAATGATGGAATTAAATAAATTAATTGAATTTATAATTGCAATATATTATAGTTTCATTTAAATCTGAATGAAAATCTTTGTAATGATGGAATTAAATACATTAATTGAATTTATAATTGCAATATATGTATTATGTTTAATTAAAATCATAGAACATTTACATAACTCTCATATTATCATCAGGAGCATGGTATGGCTACTGAATTGGGTGGTACTTGCACATAAAATGTTTTAATAGCAGGGTGACTTCCACACACTTGTGTCAACACTACATTATTTTACATTGCAAAGAGAATGTTGCGAAAGTGATTCAAGGTTCATGTTTAAAAGATTTATTTATAGAGAGACTGTGGCATGTTTGTAACCTTGCTACATATGATGACAAAATGAAAGTCCATATTAATAATACCTACAATTTACTGTGATACTTAATCAAATCTGAAACAACTGTGAAGCAACTCAAAATGAAATCTGAAACAACACAGGACTTAAGCAGTCACTACAGTACAAACTAATTATCATAAATATCAAATAAATCACTTTGTACAAATAAAATTACTCATAGACATATACATACCAACCATGAGGTCTACTTCCTCATGTTTTATTATATCTGCCTGCCACAAGGAGAAACTCAACAAAGGAAACACCTCTGTTAAGATCAGAAAGAGGTTCAATGTACAGTTACATGGTACACATCAATTGAATAATATCGTCAACCTTTTTGCAATACCTACTTTTTTCTATAGATTTAAAAATATATACATATATGCTAATAAACATTACCTCATTATAGAAGAAATGTATGGTGTGATTATTTAGTTTTAAGCTGAGTGTCTTCAAAAAGGAGATGTAGTAAGCCATTACTTCCTCATCGGATATGTCAAACTTATGAACAATGATTGAGTTGACATGATTATTGCTCAGCAAATAATCTGAAAACCAATTAAAAAGTGACAATTGTTTATATTGCTCGTAATCATCACCATCATAGTGTTTACATTGCATTGCATTAACATCAGCCTTAACCCATCATATCATCCACAGCAAAACAGGTGTACCTTAGAATAACAAAGTTATAGAAAATACTAAGTCCATCTAATAGGAGTGTGAAATTTAATAAAAGTTCCATTAAACATCAGAAAACATTAACGATATCTCTCTCATATTTTGGATGTAAGTATGAGGATAAAATTTAATAGTCAAAACCATTTGAGTCCAGAATTTTCCTTAACTCCTATGAATATTTCCAATTTTGTTGAGTGTTTATACACATGATTGTATATGTACCAGATTATCCATATATGATTTTGGGATAGCTGGATTGGTTTGTGAACCTATATGTGTCTCTTATGAGGAAGGTGGAGGACCGAGCAGTGTGGCACGCTCTGGGGGAGGCCCATGTTTAGCAGTGGACAGCTATAGGCTGATGATGATGATGTTTCTCTTATTTATAAGCTCCCACCGAGCTCACACACCGAGATCACAAATGAGATTAACCAAATGTTAGGCTATCCCGCAAAACATATGTGGGATACGACTGTCTTACTTAAAAATAGTATAAAGGAATACATTTCATATTTATAAGCTAATAATTTATATTCATAACACATTGATAACTTCACAATATGAAGATAGGATATACATATATTTTATTTTAATGGCCATTTTATTAAACAGCATGTTGATAAAACAGTGACATATGGGACATAAATTCCTACTTCACTGATACTGTCAACTTCATATACACGAGTAGCGCTGATGACCTATTTATTAAACTAGTTATTCTCTGTGCTTCACAATACATTGGCATGTAAGATAAGTTAAAAAATATATACTAATTCTTTTTCAGAGTAAATTTTGAATAACCTCAGATTAAAGTTATTATTTTTTCATTACATAGCATAGAAACATTGTGGTGTAGTGTCAAGGAATCCTTTTGTTATATAAAAACTCATATATTACCCAGAGCAGATTCATCTACCTATAGACACCAAAGATTTCTACCAATCAACCAGGAACCAGCAAAACTAGATCTCAAACAGCATGACATCATTATCATCATCAGAGACTCCCATCCACTGCTGGACATAGGACTCTCCAATGGCACGTTACTGAGCTCGATCTTCAGCTATTCACATCCAAACACTTGGTATATATTGTCACTCTACCTAGTTGGAGGTGTCCTATGCTATGTTTACAAAGTCACAGTCTCCAATCCAGCACATGTCTGTTCCAGCGGCTATGGGTTCCACTAGCGATGTGGCCAGCCTGCTACCACTTTCCAGGATGACATGTTCATTGAATATGTCACCCGAAACATGACAAAACAGTAGGTGAGCTGATCAATCTTATGCACAAGATCAGTCTTATGGACAAGTATAGCTTTCAAGTGGTTTTCAGAATGGCTCGACTAGTTTCAGATGTGAGTTAAGCCGGTACATAGATAATCATGTATACAAATATTCATGAAAAGTTTTATAGTAAAGTATAGCTTTTCATAGTATCACTTGTCTCATTATGCAAAATATTAAAAAGGATATTTTACTCCTAACTACATGAAGAGTTTTATTTTTACTTACAAAGGGAAGTTTCATTTCTGATGTTTTCAAACAATATGTTCAGTGTTTGCAGCAACTGCACACATACATATGGAGAACCTCCACACTTCTGTCTCATGATCTTGAGAAAATATGACAACATATTCTTCTCCAGGAAGAAACTAGAAGAGAGTTGTAGTTATTTTTAAATTTCATTTTTTCATACAACTGTTGGTAGCAGGAAATATTCAAAGTTCAATGTGAAATAAGAAAATGATGGAATATGAAATATTCTCTTTTACCCTATGATCTGACAATTTTCATTTATCTTATAACTCAACACAGGGTTATTAGCTGCATATCTTCAAATACATGTTTTTCATATACTCATCTATTAAGCTAGTACAACATAGAGATTCTTAATAGCACTGCTAAGAATTACGTAAACTGTAAGGGGTGTAATATACTAACGTAACTGTTATTACTTTCATGGAAGCCACATGAGTTATTTTTACAACATATTAAATTGTTCAGAAATTGTGCTCTTTATAATTTACTTACTCAAATACAGAACTGTCATTCTGATCGCCCCATATTAATATTTCAGCTATGCATCGTAAGGACTCTACCAGTATTCCACGATTGCTCTCTGAAACTGTTGTATTCTTACAAAGTATATTATGTAAATATTTCAATCTTTCTAACGAATGGGGATTCTTCGGACGGCCCCAGCCGCCCCCGAACCAACTGCGGCTGCGAAACATCGTACTCTTAATATTTTCTCACAAGTTAACACAAAACACTGAACATTTCGCCTTATTTGTGTTCACGCGTTAGTACGTCACTCCAATTATCGTCAATATTAACACACTAGTTTTCCAATACCAAGGTTATTATCCATTATGCATGTGAGTATCGAAATGGAAATTACACTTTGTTGTCAATAGTCGCTCTTTTAAATTTTATTTTGATAAATATTGATATTCTTGTATTCCTGGTCTTACGTGCAGTTTCAATGTTAATTTGACAGCTGATGATTCTCGTTTACACTGAGAGACTGCAACACATTTGACGTATGATGCCAAACAAGTTACAAATGCAAAACCGGAACGCATTTCATATAATTTGATTGCTGTCTTCATAACATTTACGATAGCTTTATGACTCGTAGTAATTTCACAGTTTAGCTAAATGTTAAAATATTTTTAACTATTACAAAATCAAGGCTTAATTGAAGAACATGGCAGAAAGATTTGAGTTTAGGACCGTGCACGTAAGATTTTAACAATTGTTTCGTGAATATTTGGCGGAAAACTTCAAATTGATCTATATTGTAGTTTTAACTTCGCGCAATAACGATGCTATCCTTTCAAAAAATTTAATATAAAGGCCAAACAATAGCAATATTTTTTATTTGTGATTATTTAAAACTTTGAACACTAAAGTAATATGTCATAATATTTTCAAGAAATCAAAAATTATAATGATATTATGTATTTAGTTTGTTTATTTGTATAATTATGTTGCATTAAAGCTATTTAAGTATTTAATAAGCACTATGTGTAGTAACTATCTGGTCGTAAACCTAATCTGCCTATCAGTATTAAATAGCAATAGCTGTCTTAGTTACTGTTATTATCATTAAACAATATTGACTGATTGCTAACATGCTTATTATTCGTGGTTCAAATGTATCTGAATGTTAGTCATAATTGCAGTAATTGTCTAGTTGTTGCAACTACGAACAGTAATTCACATAATCTTAGAATACGGAACGACGTCGAGTGGTAATTTTCATTCAAACGATGCTACATTTTATTTTTGATACCTAATAATATTATTTCTTATAGACAACAAAACAGTAAATTGTGTTTTTTTTGTACATGTAATTAAAAAAAAAACGTAAATAAGTCTTTCGAAAAACAAATATTGTGTTTCGTTAGTGTTGTACAAAACGTGTTCCTATAAACATTACTTAATGAATACGTATCATTACTTGAGACGTGAAATATTTTCACATATTGAATAGGAATAAATAATATTTATTTCTATGTGGTTCAGTTCGTCGTTTGAATGGGTGTGAATCTTTAATTACAATGTTGTAGTAAACTTAAGTTTTGCGACTGATCTCCTACAAATTATTTATGTAGGTATTTGTTTCAATTATGCATGCAATTTTATGTAAATACCTACCTACGTATTTGAACTATGGTCTTATTTCGGATTTTGTGAGTAATACATGTAACATTAAAAAATTATAATAAACGATAATTGTAATGTTTAGTTGATAAATATAAACATTTTATGTGCCTGAAAATTTATTAAAAGTATATTATTAATTAAAACACTAAGTCTTCAGGAATATTATTTTATTGAATTAATTAGTATCTAGGGTTATTAAATTATACTTATCCTCTAAAACCTTAATTAAACTTCAATTTTTATAAGGAATTTTATTATAAGTATTAAATTATATTGTTGCTATTACTCAGGTAGGTTATATAATTTAACTTTTACATATGTATACGAAATTCGATAATTTATATGCATTATGGAATTGTCATTGTAAATCGACTATAGTAAATGAAAATAAAATCCTTAATAAAACGATACAAGTTGCGATGTCTATTAGGTGAACAGTACAAAAGTCAATATTATTATATCGCTACTCCAAGTCTCTTACAGGGGAGGCAGAAAGCACCTAATGCCACATATGTCTATCTTTACAATCCCGACGTGCTTCTACGTTCATAACATCTCTTCATTCATATTGTAGTAATATTTTAATATAATAAAGAACTTACATAGGGTACGTAGCTCATAAAAATGCAAATATATGATAATGTAGTTACTACGTTATTGCTTAAAGAAATATTTATTTCTGTATAAATAGATTATACAAATATCCAGTCAGAACATTTCATATTCTGCTTCTTCCTACAAATACTAAGTACATAGACATCAGTATAAAGACTATATCATCTCACTTTCCATCAGGTGAGATTGCAGCCAAATGCGACCCTATTTCTGCATTAAAAAAAAAATCGTTATCATAAAAGATCTTTTCACTTTATAGTCATATGTTTATTAGAATATTTTCAAATTAATTACATTCAGATATGATATTGGAATTTTAATTATCAAATGAAAAAATATGCCCGAAACTTATTATGTAAATTAAGTAGTCGTAAGTGTAAAAATATGTTTTTCACTAATTGTTTTTTACATAGACTACTATTTTAATGAAACACCTACAAAATTCGCTTGTAAAACGAATACCGCAAATGTAAAATTAATGAGCATTATCAAAATACTGGAAGCCTATTACATTTACCTTAATATTTACACAATACCGTAATATACTGTTTTATCTTTAAAGGTTGGAATCGCTTCTAACATCTGAATGTTCCGTATTATTAATGTTAAAAGCTTATCGTAATAGTTAATGTAAGTCAAGTGATCATCAACTATGATGTAGGTATACACACACATACTAATCGCTTGCAAACGGTTGAAAGTAAAAAAACGTACATATATTATGTATAACCAACAAACCGAGTTCCTGAGTTTAAAAAGTCCACCAGAGATATACATATTATGTAACCACGATCGTTCTCTAACTGTTTCATCGAAAATTTATAGGACATTCTTTCAATTGATTTTAATTATCACGTTTAAATGTTTTCACGGAATCTTCAGTCGACAATAGTATTGCCATTTTAATAATATCATTGTATTCAACTCTTATTCTGTGCACATTATTGTTTGATTATAATAAGACATTGTTTTGTGCTGGTAAAAGTATAACATAACACAAGGTTATGATATTTTTACCAGAACAAAAGTTTTTACAATTCACTTAGTACCTCTCGCTGTTTGTAGAGCTTAGTATCGTAAATATAATTATGTATATAGCCAATATATTGTTACAAAATATATATACCATCATCATTTTATTATGTATCATTGTCCATTTGTGTATTTATTAATACTATGTGATGACTCTTATACAAATACATAATATTAAATACATAGAAATTGTGTAGGCAATTCAATACATTTTTAAGTAAAATTCAGTATGTACTTAGATAACATTACTCGAGCATATTTGAGTAATGCAATGACAGATTAAATCTTCTCGATGCAAAACACTAGCATTTCATATGAGAACCTTATTATATCACGACTGTTAATTTTGGACGGATATTATTACAGATTTGTACCTACAATATACCTAATATTTAATTTAATTAAAATTTATAAATAAATATGCATACTTAACCCTTTGCACTCGGAATTTAATATGACCATGAAACAGGGGAAATAAAATAAAAAACACTGCTTTTTCGACCGCATCTATGAATAATTCTTGCGAGTGGAATGGTAAAATGTCTGACATCGCATACGCTGAGACATACGAGTGCAAACGGTTAAGTATGTAGGTACTACTTAATGCTAAATACATATTGACTCAATCAGGCCTGTTCATTATTAAGTACATTTATTAATATTCTTAATTGATTTGTGTCGAACTTTACTCTATTTATATGTAAGTATATAATATCGATAAGTTCGATTTAAAGAACTATTAAGGTTACACAGTCGTATTTTACTATCGTTACTATGCTTACATTGTAAGAAATGCTTCTTATATTATTATAAAAATTGTAAAATAATATAGCATTTATTGCTTTTTAGCCCGTTAAAATTCATTTAGGTAATCTAATGTACGATAACTTAAAATACAGGCTTTCAGTTTGATGTGTAACTAATTTTCTTTAAAAAGATATCTATCGCGAGACGTATTACAAAATTGAGATAAAAACGTATTGAGAGTGACTTTTAGAAGACGATTCAAATCGGGGTTTCCAATAATTCATTATGTCTGTACAACGAAATATTCGAACACTTTCATTAAAAATTCGGTGGTCTACCTCTGATCGTATCTACCGAAATGCAATTTTTGTCTTCATAGACATACTCTAGTCATAATCATAGTCTTTATAAACAAAAATTCATTAAGAGAATGTCAGTATTGAATTCTAGATTACGCAGAGCACAGATAATGTCAAAAATTGACCCTATACTTGAACATGACTTCCGATGGTTCATGATTTTATCAGATTTGATCTTGATTATCTTGGCACGATTGATAGAGAAAGTATAAGAGACATATTAAATGACGTCGAACTGTATCTTATAGAACTCTGTAATTTAATTTGGAAACATTTAGTCTCAATAATGTTTCGTATATTTTATAAGTCTCAATAAAATCTCAATTAGTCGTATACATAAATATTTGTTAAGTAAGATAACTTCGCCGTTTTTTCCGATACAAGTTTTGTCGTTAAGAATTACGAATATGCAAATAATATTAACATGATTACTCTTCGATATGGGTTCTTGAATATTATAAGGTAGATGGGCTCGATACGAGCCAGTCACGCGATACCTATTACAATACTAAATTTATTAAGGATAGAAGTTCTGAAGAGCGTCTGAGTATATTGAGTTGTATGTATCTCTTAAAACGTAGACGTTGTCACCGGGCTTTCCGTTGAAAACATAGGGTCCTTTAAGATTGGTGATCTTTGAATTAGTCGGTGCTGGCTTAGGTTTCGGCTTGTATCCAGTATCATACTCTGGTCGAGGCGCTGGTGGCATTATAGGCTGAGGAGCTCCGTATCCGAATGGATCAACGGGCATCTGGGGTACTTGGGGGTAATTAGGTGCACCACTCCATTGATATACCCCAGTTGGTTTTCCGTTCGATACAAAGTCCAGGGGGAGATTTATAAATGGATCAGCAACTTGAGGCGGAACACCTTGCGGCATCATTGGTGACATCGGAGGTCCGATAGTAGGTGGCTGGGATACGTATCCCAATCCAGGAACAAACATATAGGGAGTAGGCGGTAATCTGATATAGAAAATGGGCGAATTATCATATTGAAGGGAGTTAATGTTATCGTTGCGGTAAGCGTCAGCGTTTCCATTTTTCTTTTTATTTTGCTGGCGTCGCCTTGAAGGAATTGTTCTGGATAAGTCGTCATCATCAAAGCTGTCATCGTTCACGGAGAAAGTGACGTCATCATCGTCATCTTCAGAATAATCAAGACCAGACGACAAAAATGATGGGAAGTAACCAAATAAGTTTAGTGCTTTATTCCTTCTGGCATTTGCCTGCGGAGGCTCTGTGGTGCTGACTTCCTTAAATTTGTCTTGTAGTTTACTTTGGCGGTTCGTGCTTGTTTCTTCCGATAATGATGCCTCCCGAGACCTTCTCGATCCTGGTGCACTTTGACTGCGCAAGACAAAGCTCAGAAGAACTAATGCAAGAAGCAGCAGGCTGGATGACCCCATTTTAGTAGATCTGAAAAAAAAAACAAACATTTTTATTGTACAATATAGATTACATAACTTAAAGCAAGTCAAAATAATTATGATGGCATAATGATACGAAGAGAAAAACGATAGTCTACTTCAAATTACTATAAGTAATGCTAACAAGAGACGCGGTGATAGGTAATTAAAAATAGATTGAAACATGAAGGAAACATTCAATGATGTATCTAAAAAGTCGTAGTACATGGCAAACAATATAATAAACAAAGAAACAATATTGAAAACTGTCTGTTATTCCTTAAATAAATAATTGAGTAGAAGTGGAAATGGAGTGGAAGACTTTAACAACATCTATGTATCCAGACATATATACATATAACCTAGGAATCATCAAAGCAAGGGCGAAAAGGCATTTCCAAGGTACGTGTTCCATCGTAAAACGAATCTGCACTTTCTATCGCGGCCAAACGCTTGCTTATCATATGATAAAAATACACATTTAACCTACACGGCGATTTTGATATTTATTGAATATACCTAGTAAGTGTACCTGTGCACCTTACTTCTATTTCCGCTAGACAACTATAACTAAGGGCCGCTGGTATTATTATGCTAATTCGTAATTAAATAAACTGTAAACACTACAGAAACCATAAACATACGACAAAGTAAGACAGACACGCGAGATGTCGCTGATTTCAAAATAGGGCCTGTCAACTTTGACAAGCGATGAAATCACTCGCGGTAATTCACAAATCAACTCATGATTGAAAGTTGACAGGTAGATTGTAAATTCCAGTCATTATAACGTCAAAATGTAAGCAAGCAAGTCTTTAATGTATTACTTGCCTATGAATAGCAATGTACGATTATTCAGACTAATAAATGTGACAGATGTTCAATAAAATATTTCAGTACCTAAGTATCTTGAAAACTAAAAGCTTGTACGTATTTCCTTATCTAAAGCTATTAGACGAGTGATATAATGTAAAAAGTATCCGATAGCAACGGTGTAAATAGGAATACATAAATAAGAATATATTGTAAATACACATAATATATACTGGTTTCTTGTAAAACCCTCTATTTGAAGAAAAATTATTACTCGAGTGTTTTTTAGAGCAAGCGACGAATCACACTTACTATTTAATAAAATTTAAATTTTATGGATGCACGTAAATCCTCTGTAACAATTACATGCGTCGTACATGATATACAATCGTTGTAGAGGATGTATAATTTATGGTAGGGACATCATTACAAATGATGTATTTTAATATTATTATAAATAATGAAAATATATTTATTAATTATAAAAAATGTACCTGCACCTGTATGATAATACCAATTATAATAATGCGACGGAGCCCACAAGTGTATAATTAGATAACATAATTATGATGAAATACATACCAATAGAAACATTATCAGATATTATGTTTATTGCACACAAAAAGTAACTTTATTATGAAGATATGAAACCTGACTACTTAACAGCGAGTGTAAAATTGTTTCGAGATAAAAATGAGATTATACCTATAAATATGAGAAATCACGTGCAACGAGCGTATTATTAAAATTATCTGCGCTACTCAAATTTAAACCTTGTTTTCACGTAAGCAAGGATTAGGTTCAGCCCCTCTAATGCAATTTGCGTGTAAAATGCTTGTAAACCAAATATGGAATTAAACTTGGTGAGTTGACTTCAGATGTTTTTTTTAAACAAACAAGTTATATCAACATCAAAATGCATAAATATAAATGAAATACCAAAACGCACATACAAGAAACAGAAATATTTATCTACCGTGTCATATGCTTAGTAATTGTTTTTTGCATAATTGTTTAATTAATAAAACTGTGTGAATATATGGTAACTAAGATGAAACTGTTTAATTGCAGTAATAAAAACGGCTGCGCATTTATGTAAGAGCAATTAAAAAGCATTTGATATTATCGTTAATTTTACGCATTTAACACCTCAAGTGTAAACTCATGGTTGAACAAAGTTATAATGGATTTAATAATTTTATTGAAAACTTGTAGTAACAAAAGAATTTTTTACCAAAAAAATTAGACGACTTTTTTTATAAAGATGTTTCTTATTGTTATATTATATTATCTTTCTTTTTGTATTTTCTGTATTTGATTTAAGTACTTTTATTTAATCTATGACCGCTATCAAATGACAACTTTTAATACCAACCGTCACAAATTCGAAACTGTACGGCACTGCACAGCACAGTACGATTTGTTTTATAATTTAACCTATAAGTAACAACCATAATTTGAACATATTATAGTACTTTCAACGTAATAAAATTTTATTTCGAGTCGTACTATACAATGTAATGCTTAACACACATTTTTCGATTCTTATACCATATTTCAGTAGCTGTCACTTAGCTCTTTACTATTTACGCGGGAAGATTACTTGGGAATATCAAAGCTTTTAAATTAATTCCCTTCTCGTAGCAAGTTATTGGAATATTAACTTCTTATTTAAGAATTTATGTTAATTATATTTCAATCAACCGAAAGCTATAAAACATACTTATTTCTTTGTTTTAACTTTCAATGTCCAACAGGGAGTCGGCATAGCTTGTTCAAACAGAAAATATCCTAGAATTTATTTGGTGCTGCCTCCATAAATCGCCTAGCCATATCACGTGAACAAAAAGTAATAAATATATTGAATGTAATTAATAATTTGTCATTCCCATACAAAGTAAAACGAATAATCACAGAAGAATCATCACCTTGGTTGTCTGGTAGAAAATGTACTTACTTACATTTAGCAATAAGTCTGCCTTTTGTTGCCAACATTATAGGTTAAATCTATACCAACAATAAAGAATTAACTGTAATGCGTCATTGTTTATTTCTTCACCAGTTATGTTTATGAAACAGCCTGATTTTGTTGGTGACTGCGTCCGGAGTATCTAACACCAAAAAATAGTAAAAGGGAGCCGTGACATAAAAAAAACGATATAAACTTTGACTAATGTCAAATTGACTTTAGTAAGGCGGAACATAAACAAAATAGTTT
Source organism: Parelbella ahira ahira (assembly GCA_018244795.1). Classification (NCBI taxonomy): domain Eukaryota; kingdom Metazoa; phylum Arthropoda; class Insecta; order Lepidoptera; family Hesperiidae; genus Parelbella; species Parelbella ahira. The sequence continues at coordinate 2,299 of DWME01005316.1, read as the reverse complement.
TTTTTTTATTTAGGTACTATTTGCATTTCATGGAACTAACAATATGCTTACAAAAATATCATCATCATCATCTTCATTATTAACTCTTTTATCATTGTACTGTTTGACACAGGTCCAACAAATAATCTGTAGAAAAATATGAACTGTGAAATATGCGGAAAACACTGACTATGATTTACATTTCATTTATTTGTATCCATAATGAGATGTTACTGCTAGTGAACACATCATTATTCCGTTTTCTTGTTAAAGCCAGAAGCATGCTCGGCTAACACCGAGCGACACAAGGGATTCCCAAGTACGAGGTAAAGTGTATTTCCTTTACTAGATCTACGATTGTATCTACTTCACTTTACCTTTACTAGACTATATCTGTCGTGTAGGGTATTTCCTTAACCTGAAGTGTACGTAAATTATTTTTTGGACTGAATCACCTCACTTAAGATGGCGTCTTTTTGGTAATAAGGTTCCCTTTTTGCAAAATCATTTATTATATGAGTAATTCGATGATTGCACAATTATTACACTCATATAAAAATATATATCGTTACTATCAGTCAGTAGCAGGATAGGCAGAAAGATGAAAGAGACATATTTCTCTTCAAAAAAAAATCATAATTAATGTAAAGGATATAAAATAGGACACGTATTTAAATATTACGAGAGGAATGAAAAAAAATATATTTATTTAAAATTGTACGTAGTAGGCACACACCAATTACTTATACGGCCTGCTCTGTAACTAAAAACATAACTGATATTAGTTTATGTGAGATCAGATCCCTTTTTAATTATCTGTGTAGTAGTCTCTCATATATCGTAACTATGTACCAATCTATAAAGAAATATTATAAATTATTATCTACCAATACTTTACGCCTCTCTCCTTTTAAGTCGACGCATGGTTGCCAGATTTGTCAACTGTCATGTTATCATAGTACAGGCTCAATTTCCAGCAATAATATTAATTATTATAAATAATCTACATAAAAAATACAACGTGATAATCGGACAATCTCATAATAAGACACAATTCTCAACTCTCAATACAAACGCTGTACAATAACTATTTCTTCAAATGACTTCGTCACAAGTCCATCAGTGAGCAGCCTGGTGGTGAAACAAGAAGTAATAAAACAAGTTACGATTCTCGGGTTACTGGTGTCAGGTTGTGCAAGGCCGGTTCTTCACCTCATCCGTCTGATTACCAGATTAGCTTTAGCTGGCGGCTTTGTTCGTGAGAGAAGGACCGTAGTTCTTTACGTAAAATGGTTAATAAAAATAATGCTAAATATATATTGTTTCTGTTATTGATAATTAATTTTTCTGTTATAAATAAAACCATTTAGTTCATGTTCATGTATTTCAGTAACTAGTATACGTTTGTACCTACATAATTAAGATAAAGAAGTTAGTAAACGGAAGTTATTTCATGTTTTTAACCGAATTATAAGCACTCTAAGTGAGAGAGCACTACTTAGCTCTATCTGAGAATGTAAAATTTTTTTCATTGAATAATTTGTACCAAGTTAAGTCAATATCTACAGAATTTCATTCGAAATTAAGACTGCGAATCATTATGAATGAAATAGAGAATATTCTTGCTAGGTGCTAAAGTGACAAAAGAAATTATGCATAAGTCGTAGTTAAAGTAAAAGGCAAATCGACGAACTACACGAGTTTAGATCAATTAATTGAATACAATTATATGAATTAATCTCTAATACAATCTCTAAACAATTGAACGCTTACTTTTAAACCATTTATTACAGTCATAATTGATGCATTGAAATAAAAAGATAAAGCTGATCGAGTAATCTTTCCATAAGAATACAGATTCATTTGTTATAAAAATATCTTCATAAAATATGTCAGAGAAACACTTCTACGCAATTACTTGACTCGTTCGAAGACAGTTGCTTACTTTTTTTCAGTAGATAATGGTACCGTGCGGGGTGGCGCCCGCGCCCGCGGCGTAGTTAAGATTCTAATGTAGTTAATGGGAAAATTTACGATTCCTTTGGAACGAGCTGACCAGATGCCGTATATCATATTTCTTGGATATCGAAAATATCAAACAAGTTGCTAAAAGCAATGGGTTCTATGATAAAACAAATTTAAACGAGGCATTTGTTATTATAATTATATGGCACATTATGTTGTATTTAGATTAATAATAAAGGATTTTTGCAATTACGAACAATAAGTAATTGATGGCCTCGTTGGTCGAGCGGTTGCAAGCTCGACTGCCGATCGGGAGGTTCTGGGTTCAAGTCCCGAGTCGGGTGCTATTGGATGT
>DWME01005315.1:0-15082 GCA_018244795.1 Parelbella ahira ahira | reverse complement strand
TCGAGTGGAGGCACCGCGACTTGGCAAACGTAGCGAAGTTTGTGGAGTGACGATATACGCAAAGTGGCTGGCAGTAGTTGGATGCGAAGAACGAGCTCAGTGGCGTGCCATTGAAGAGGTCTATGTCCAGAAGCGGACGGAGTAGGCTGATGATGATGATGATGATGAAGACAGTTCAAGTATATCTTTACATTTGAAATGTTAATCGGCAACAGAATGCTCGAGCGCTACAATTTATTGAAGTGTGATAGAGTTCCATTTTCAATACGTTGAAAATCTCCTCTTCTCTCCGAGCAGGTCTATGTGAAAAGACGCTAACTCGAATAGACTCCGCGTTTACACAACAAAATTCTCCTTACATACGACTCAAAATACGTCTTATGATATAATGAAAAATCATGCTCACAACTAACATTATTTGACTCTTTTATACAGAAAAGAAAGCTTTACTATTTATGGTAAGAAAAACTAATAGTAGATAACCGATGTCTATTTTGAGCTACGAAATTTGTATAACAATCGAATTTCGATATGTTATGCCCTGTACAATATAGCTCGATCAAATTAAAAACAGATGCCGAAAACGCAAGATTGTTTTCCCATCAGTAGATTTCGAAAATAGAACGTCATCATAAATTCCTAAACTGTATAAAATTACGGCAGTTCCCGTGGATACCTATGATTACATGAAAGTAGCTCTAACTAAATACTGGTTTAAAATATCCTTAATTTTTTGCTCTTTTTGCATGAACAGTTGCACGGTATTGCAATTGCAATGTACGGTACAAACAGCACGAGATAACGCATATAGCCTGTGCACTAAAAATCTTAAAAAAAATTGCCCCTCAATTACGGCAATTATAAAATCAATTAACCATATCATTGACTCTTCTGTTTTATTCCACAGTTTATAAATATCAAGTAGATATCTTTTAATATCTTTATTACAATAATTTTCTACTTAGCTTACATCTAATGTATGTACAAAACACTCTTAACGTATTACATTTATCACTATAAGAATAATACTGCATGCATTCATCATATCACTACAGATGATCATATTTTCTGTAATTACTTTAATATCAGTAACAACATCTTTGTCTTCTATTTTCTCATCGAAATGCACTTTAAAATCTTCTCACATAATCATTGATAGTTTTAAGCGATTTTATTTGACGATTTCATTCAAAATGCTTGTAAGAAAGATTTCATTGTTAATAATGTATATCTTTGCTAAGTGTTTCATTGTTATGTTAAGTATCCGTTTGGGTCTCCATATCATCCACGTGTCTCGTTAGAGCTGTTTCAAGTTCACCATCGCTGTTCATTGAATCGCTATCCGCTAAAAAAATATTTGACATTTAATTTCTTTATTTTTCATATCATATTCCTAAAAAATTAAAAGCATAGACTTTAGCTTAGAAATAAATATTTGTATGAGTTGGATATTTAAATATTAATGGGGTCTGTTTCATCATCTACACTGACATCGTTTGAAGAAACAGATTTATTTGAATACATATTAAATTAAAAAGATCTCTTACATTAAGAATTGATACGTAATCCATAATTTTTTTTAAGTCCAATGAGAACCATCACCATTACAATATCATCAAATACAGAAACGATACCTACATTAAATAACAGTCACTTTGGAGTTATCGAAATCATTTATTATAAAACTAACTCTAAAACTAATTAGTGGTTACTCTGAAATATTTTAATCTTTGATAGATAGGAAAATTGCTTATCTCACCATGTGGCCTTGTGTCCAAAGCTAAAACAGCAAGTGGCGCTTCATCTAATACTCCCGACCACCTCGCAGCTAAGACCCTGGATCCTCTGTGCCCTCTAACTACTACGGTTGGCATCACGCTTTGACTTATTGAAGATCCACTATACATTGATACGCCTACACTTCTACGCATTGTCGTACTGAAAAATTTCAACAAATAAAATTTTCACAGTATATTAACAGAGTTTTTCTATATTAGTACTTTAGCATTTTGGGTCCTTATAAGCAGTGTTTACAAGCATAGTTTAGAGGTCAGAATTTGTGGCGACTTTTGGTTTCATTTTTATTTTACATCATAGAATTCGGTAATACAAAAACATTGCGGTGCTCATTTTCAAATTTTTAAATTTATCTGGCATTTCTGTTTTCCAAATTGTTCTAAGACCTAATTGGCCGTTAAAAATGTTATACTCACTTTTGCTCTTGATCTCGCCTTGGCCGACTTTTTTTCTTGCACATAATGACTAACGCTACGCAAAGAGTCGTCAAAATAGTTAGCATCACCAGTGCTAGAGCAGCTCCTATAAGTAAGGCGACACTGTTGTCGCTGGTTGTAGGTGGTAAAGGTGGAGCTGGTGTCATAGTTTGGAGTGAACCTTAACACAGAAAAATTGTAATTAGGTATTTAATTACGAATAACATATTTAATTACCGCAACGAGATATTGTTTTCTTCTATAAATATAAGATAGTAAATATCACTTTTAAATATATTTTTGACGTTGATCTAAATGAATAAGATAGGTAGATAATACAACAGCATTTTACCAGGTCTATCCAAATCATCCTCAGATCGTATGGAAATGCTGTGCAAAGCGGCTGGTCGTGGCGATCTTCCACGTGGAGTCTCCGAGTAGACGAGAAATGTATATCGTCCAGGAGACAATGCATCGAGTGGAAATTGCGGCATTACGTCATTGCTGGCTCGATAAACTGCTTCAGTGAGACCTCTTCCAGACAATATGCCCTGGGTTAATGAAGTGATATCAATAAACCTTAATCTGCATTCAGAGGGTGATGAAATGATTTAAATGTGACATAAAGGTGTTTAAGATGAGTTAGTAACAGAAGGTAATAAACATATTGTACCTGACAAAAATATTAATATGACACATGATAATACTTTTAATTTCTGGACAATAAGTGTAAATAGAGCTCATGAAGGTTAAAAAAGCGATAACAGTGAAACAATATATATAATTATTCCCAAGCAAGCAAATTAAGAATAGTACAACCAAGCATCTCCACCACCTCACCTGATCGTTCATGGTGGCCTCATCTCGCACCGGTGCGTTGTGGCGTACCTCGAGCGCCTCCAGAATAAAGCGCTGGGGCAGACCTCCGTCATGGCCCGGCTCGCAGCGGAGGAACTCATCTTCTATCTCACAGTTGTTTGGCGGTTCTGGGAGAGCTAGAATAAAAAATAGTTCCTTTAAATATCTTTAAAATCATAGATTTTATGTGTGACGCCAAAACAAGGCCCTGAAGGTAATATCATCTTAGACACAGATATTGAGTAGCTATTTCCGTATTATATTACATAATTTAAAATAGAAAATTAATAATTAATTCTACTATTTTGCTCCATATTATAACCCATCTTACCTGCAGGCATAATTCTAAAAAGACAAGGTTCCCTCTGGTTTCCCACGTCGTTACTAGCCCAACAGGCAAGCCAGCCGAGGTCTTCATCCCCATCAGATGGAAGCCCATGGATGACTGTGCTGGTAGATCCCATCACTGTAACGTTAGCTGCTGGAATCTGTAAACAATATAATTTCCTTCAGTTTTTTGAGCTTAACCTTAAATCTTAGGGATTAGCTAGATAGTCGATATAAATTGACAAGCCTGATTCCAGAATGCGAATAAGCGACCGGAGGGATAGTATACAAGATCAGGATTTTTGAATTTGTATACAATAAGTTTTGTCTTATTTTAAGAATTAGAAATTAATAACATTTATGAACTTGGTAATTCCCAATCATTTACTTGTATTTATTAAAGCCAAGTTACACATCGAACAATGCAATGATTTCAAATAAGAAGGTGTATGAGAAAATAGCTGCCTTATCAAAAAGAATTCCTTACCGGAAGAACATCTTTAGTGCCATTGTAAGTCCAGTAGAATCGCAATGGACCGGCATCCCTGGAGGAAGGAGCTGATACTGAACATCTGGCTCTGATTTCACCGCCAGGAGCACCTGCCAGTTGCTGAACCACGCTTCCCGCTGAGCATTCTGGGCGAGCTTTGAGAATGAGGAAGAAATATATTTATGTACTACTTTATTTGATATACAGTTGTCAAACGCCAATCAGTATATCTTAATGTATTACGTATTCTTTCTTACTCGGGTTATGTTTTGACTATTGCTAAGAATTAACTTTAAGTTATATCATATAATATGGGAGGATCACATCGCAACCATTGCTTTCCAAATAGCAGAGACTGCAATTTGCAACCGAGAAGTAAGAAAAAGATTTTATACTCAGTACGATCCAAAATAGAAAACAATACCAATTCTAAAATATTCCATAAGGGAGTAGAGGTCTTATAACCAATTATAATTTAGTTTCATTCGAAGTCTCAAAGTAATTCAACTAAGATATAATTTTGTAACGAATATTTCAATGAAGAAATTAATATAATTAAATGTAAATGTTTCGGAAACAATAGCACCAAAACAACTTACGTAATCAAAATACCTAATTACATGTGCTTAGTCTCATACATTGTTCGAATCATTTAGAGAAATAGAACTGTATCATTGGTACAATTTATACATTTTAATTATTGTGATAAATAAAAACAGAGATTTTTTTTATTAAACTGTCACTGTATAACCCGGACCCTATTTTAAGAAAAGGATGTTATTCCATATTGGAACACCGAATAGATTGATCATGATAAAGATGAATACGATGATAAAGATGAATATGATGATAAAGACCATTATGATGATAATGTAGATAATTCTGACCGTCAATAATAATAGTACGCTTGGATCGTAAAATGCTCTGTGGCCTTAGAGAGATTTAAGCATTGAAAAATTTCTTAAGGTAATTTCGTAACTCTATATCCTTGCCTTTCAAGGCATATGGAATTATTATGTGGGATAATAGAGAATATAATTTCAGGAATACTTACATAATATGTTTAATGTTAACGGCTCACTCAGTCCGCTTCCTTCGGAGTTTCGAGCTCGACATCTGTACCTCCCTGAATGGTGTCGCCTAAGGCCTCTCAAGATCAACTTGGCCCCTTCCACGGCAATCCCACCCACGGGATCATCGCGGATTTGATGATCCTGTTAGGAAAATATGAATAAAAATGTGTACTTTAACTTTACCAAGTACGGTATCAATTGTATAGAGTGGAATTACTAATGTCAATTAAAATGTATGAAGAAAGTCAATATTCGGACATCTACTTTATCGAGATTAAAGATGCTAAAAGGTAATTAAGTTGTAGAAGGTTGACTGCCTCGTTGGTCAAGTGGTCGCAAGCGCGACTGCTCATCGGGAAGTCCTGGGGTCAAATCTCGTGCCGGGTACGATTGGATTTTTCTAATTTAGAATTTCTAGTAATGACTAAGAGTCTGGATTTGCGCCCAATGTATGCCAATAGGCTCAACATCTATACATGGGACTTAAACGTAACTGGTGAAACGTGGAAGTGGACTGCACTCCTCCGTCTACCGGGGATTACAGGCGTGATGTCACTATGATCAAGTTGAACTATGAAGAAAGTACTGAATGACAGTGGATATGTATGTGGCTATACAACTAAATGAATTCGAGGTGAAATAAATAAATTAAATTATGTATAAATTGAATTTTTTTTGGATTATTGAGTGTGGAAAAGAAAAACATAAGCCACATTTGTTTTAGTGGCAAGATTTTGATACCGCATTTGTCATTTTATAGTAAAGAAATATTCTTAGAATCGAGCCACGTGCCATATCCGTCTACCTCAAGCTAATCTAAACCTGAATGCAAAACGTGACCTTTCTGAAACAGAAATAATAATAAGATTTATGTTATACCACAGACGAGGAACGAAATGCGTCAGACGGAAAGTGTAAGCGAACTCCTGAATAAATCCGACTACAAGAAGTGTCTTCTTTGAAGTATAAGTGAGTAATGACCAAAGCAATCTAGTCGCACTGTTTTATTCAAAAATAAAGCAATATAATTATGCTACTAGGCGTTAATCCGCCTACCACATGAACGATAAAGGGTAAATAAATAAATGAATATATCGATAACTGAATAAATGTCAATAGCATACAACCAACATGAAGAATAAATATAAGTATTATTAAAATGTAATAAAAACGTTAAATCATGCGTGTAATCTCCGAAGAGGTAGGCAGAGTAGTGTAGTACACTCCCACGTTTCATCAGTTACGTTTACGTACCATGAATGGAATAGGTAGTGAGCCTATTGCCATATACCGGGCACTAATCTAGACTCAGGTCACTACTAGAAATTTTAAATTAGAAAAATCCAATACTACTCGACCCAGGGTTTGAACCCAGGACCTCGCGATCGGCAGTCGTGCTTGCAACCACTCGACCAACGAGGCAGTCATTCGTAAATACAGATAAATAAATAACAATAAATTATTAAAATACATTCTTTATTCCATAAAGAAAACTATAGTATAACACCACGCGCTTATCCTTTGTCTATAAAACTGGATTATAAGAAAAACAGATTGTCACAAACTGCCCGAGTTATTTAGAGGAGCGATTTAACGGTACCGGCGAGTTAATGGAATATTGTTATAAGTTATTACTTTCTGTCACTAACAAATTGGCTTCAGCTGAGTATTAATTAAACTCTTAACTGGTGACTTTAAGCTGAGTTCAGCTTTGTTGGTAGTGTACTTTTAATTGGTATTACTGTAGTATTATATTATGTTGAGTGACCGACAACCGATGGGGGAAAAGGATCATCGAGTGGCGACCACGTCTCGTCCTCCTACCGGTTTGATGACCTAAAGAAGACAGCGGGAAGCTGCTGTAATAGGAGGACCCGGAGCGGATGGAGTGGCACCGATTAAGGGAGTCTTTTGTCCAGCAGTGGACATCGAGAGACTGACGATGATGATGATGATGATATTGTGGAAATTATTACGGAGTTATAGTATTTATAACGTAGGACAAAGAGGTTTACTATGAATTAGAAGACTTTAGTATTTAGAACACTTGCAATCTTTATTATGTACACGTACAGAATAGTTTACACTGCTACAAAGAGGAATATATTCACGAAGTCGAGTAAGAAAAGCAACCAGTTTTCGAATAATAAAGTTAGGCAGGCAAGTTAGCCAGAGTTAAGCACAAATAGTTCGTGAATGGGTTTAACAGAACGTAATTTTGCGAGACGCGACACAGGTGTCGCGTCTGACAGAGGTTTGTCGAGCGGCAATGAGTACGCTGTGCTTGGCAGCGTACCCGCAATGCGTACGGACAACGTCACCGGTTGATTCTGTCGGAGATCCCGGATCCCCCCCTACTAGCGCAGACGAAGGCCACCGGCGGGGTCTTAGGGTGGCGCAAATCCCACATGACCCGGTACTTTTCCCAGGTTACCTGGTACCTTTTGACGGTTTCGCCCTCGATAACAAGTACACACACCGTGGCATGCGTCGCGAACTACGAGACTATGAGCCACGCCCCTGTCGGTTTCATAGTTCGGGGTTCATAGTATTTGGGCCTGCTTTAGAATTAGTGTTAGGAAAGTAAAATCATGTGTTAACAAGTAAAATAATGAATATACTTATCCATATATTATGTAGATAATCGTAATCGTAAGAAACAAATATTTTAATGGTGTAGTCAGAAATAAATATTATAAAAGTAAATGCTACATACAATACTAGTGCATAGTTATCCAGATATTCCTCTGATTAACTTCTCTAGTATGTTTCTATCTCTCTCATGATTTCAAATTTTTTAGTATGATTTGAATCCAGTTGGAAATGGGTCGCAGCCCGTAGTTGGAAAACGGTTAAGGCATACTAATCACACCGTCGCCGTAGTGAATTCAGATTAGTGGTAAATCCGTGGAATTGAATGTCACAACCAGCTCCATTGATCCTTAAGTCCATAAATAAATATATCGTAAGCACTACCTCCCAAATCCTTTATTACTAATAACCAAAATTATAAGCTAATTGGCAAGCGTACTGTGGGTCGTCCACCGGTCGGTTAGACCGATGATCTTAGGAAGGCGGAGGTACTCGTAGTGGCTGGATGAATTCTAAGGAGGATCGAATGTTGTGACACACCTTGGGAAAGCCCTATGTCCAGCAGTGGAACGGAAACGGCTGACGTGACGATGATAATGATGATGATGAATTAAAATTATATAAATGATGCGTTTGAAATCATCACCAAACAAAGATGCTTTTAAATATAATGTCGGAATGTTGCGTGTTCTTGATATAAGCACTGGGCTGACTATAATCGAAAGCTCTGCAGTGAATTTAAAAAAATCATAGCCAATGTTATGTGCCAGTATGATAAGGAACGAACGCATAACCTTGTATAGTTTGATACGATCTTGTAAGTATAATATTTATGTATAAATGTATATAGCTCTTAACACGAGAAAATTGAGAACATGCCGTCTTGATTTTATTTTGTTGGAGAGCAATTTAATAATGTTCGCGAGTTAATGGAATGTTATGACTTTCGTAAGTTAATTGAATGTTATAACTACCAAATTGGATTTTGCTCGAACACTCATTAATTGGTTGCGAATTGGAAATGATGTTAAAGGACCTCATAAATTTCAAACATTTAACTTGAGGATAAGAAGTACAATTTTGGAAAAGTGTTTTTTAGTTTAACTAAGTAAGGAAGTAAGGAAACAAGACAGTATAAACCAATGTCTATTGTCTATTCAACGGTTAATATTTATAGAACTGCCAATATCTAATCTGACGTCGTGAATTACACATCTTAAAATCAGCTGCTTAGTAATGGAATTGACTACAGTTAATCTACGGACGGTATTAAGTCTTCGTCTTTTGCGTTACACTTGGTACAATGGTCGTGAACCTATTTCCCGGGGTCAGCGGCTCGCTTTACTATTCTCCACCATTCGTCGCGTATTATTTATTACTTTTTTTGACCAATCATGACGTATTGTGTCTAGATGTGTATTAAGTCATATTTTTGTCCTTACACTTTGATGTCTCAAAATTTATAATTTTCGGTAGGAAAATTAGTTAATTAGAGATCTTTGAATGATATTTTTAACCTGATTTATATACCATGTACCTACTTTACCTATGACATGAGCATTGTCAACATACGAGACCAATGGAGACCAACACAACTTTGATAGAATGTTTTACATTTTATTTAAGAAATAACACGACACTGACACACAAATGATAAATACTATCTTTTAAGAGTGGCAGAGCTTGGAGCTTATGAAAATTCATTTAGTTGAGCAATTTTCACAGCTGCGGCATTAATGGGATGTTATTATAAACTTATTACTTTCTGTCAGGAACAAATTGAATTTTCATGAAATATTAATTAAATAGCCATTAGCGGGTCACGTCACCCGACGCTTAAATTCAATATTTTTTCTACATTAGTTTGGATTTGCGCATAAAAGAGATATGAATTATTGTAACTGGAGTCTTTCTTTATTTTTTCTATTAAATGTCTCCTAAGAGGACTCGTTGCCGACTTTTCCGAAAATGGACTCAAAAAATTAGGTCTATGTCCATAAGGAATATAATTTTTTTAAACTCAAATGTTATTGTCAAATATTATTACACGTTTGTTATTTGATAGTGGTTAAAATATAATGTTAGTGGTTAGATATTTACTTTTTTACAAATAAAAAATCATACACCCTTACTGAAAATTGCCAATGCTAGTCATCTATTAAGTAGTTTTATATATTAGGACCCCCCGCCCCCAATAATGACCGTTATGACGAGTTTTATTTACTCCGTTATAAATGATATCACCTTGTCACTATGAACTTCCTCAGAATAGATAACTAGTTCGGACACAATGCAATATTATCTTAAGCCTAAGCAAACTCTATTACGGCCGAGTAAGGCTCCACGGGTAAATCGTTTTAGAGATTAATTTCATAGTAACCGAGCTCATAAAGTTTAAAACATCAATCTGGAGCTGCTATGTACGTATCGAAATAATTCTTAATTTTTTGATCACATAAAACCGATTTACTATATCTTTGCTCTATCCGACAAGAGATGGCGACACATGTACATATGTATTTTGAATCTGAGTACCATGAAGGAACTTTGAATTTGGAATCAACAAGTTTTTAAACCGATTATGCATTACAGTAGTGTCGGTCTCTCGATCAAGGTATTTGGATATTATGGTACAAGAACAGCACTAACTAAGTCTATCAGATAACTAAATACTGCTGACAGCTAAGTGCTAGATTTATTTAGCTTAATTGAGAACTGAAAACACGCACGGAAAGAGTTCTTTATTTAGTCTTGTGATCATAATGCTTAATCATTTTCATTGTACACTTTTCTATCAGCTAAGAATACAGAAGTTAAATTACCTCTAATCCTCTGTAAAAAGTGAAGTTGTACGCGGGTGGTGACGCATCAGCTGAACAGAGTAACTCGGCGTCTTCATCTTCTCGTAGAAGATGGGGTTCTTTAGGCTCGATGAGCGATACCTGGGCTACTGGTGGGTCTGAAACAAGATAAGAATATAAAAATATGCAGTGAGCGAAAAGTGGTGACCCAATTCTAGAATTGTTGTCATTTGCAATCGATTGTGTCCGGTGTATGGTAATAGGCTCACCACCTATTCCGTAGGACTTAAACGTAAATGGTGAAACATGGGAGTGTACTACACTCCGCTGCCTACCCCTTCGGGGATTACAGGTTTGATGTTACGTTGTCATTTGCATTTTTTTGTTTTTAGGATTCCTTCAGTTATTGAACTCCGATTTCGTCATTACATTAAAGCTATTGATTCTGATCAGAACTCTTTGAAGTTTAATAAATTCTTAAATTGAAACGAACAAATAAATTAATAACTAATTCGAAAGCTATTGAACGGGATTTTACAGTCATCTCATTGAAATTTTTTGGGGTTTCACTGGGGTTTGTTTTCTAACAGATTATAAAAACCGGGTACTTCTGGAATCCAATCCTAAATCAAGACTTCTGAAACTGTGCTGCTAAGAATCAGCAATAATCGCGAAGCACAATTCTTGAAACTCAGAAATGTTTAACCACATTCAGAAACTCGAATCCCGATTTGTCGATATTCAGCTTTACGTAACTAAGCTAATTATCGTCAGCTAAAATGCTCACATAGCGGTGCTGTGAGCAGCGCATCACGTGGCCGGGCGCGAAACTTGTTCCAATGGTTTATCTCGGATTTCAAATGATATTTTTGTATTTTATAATTATTGTATTGACGGCCTCGCTGGCGGAGTGGTTGCAAGCGCGACTGCCGATCGAGAGGTCCTGCGTTCAAATCCCGGGTCGCGTGCTATCATGTTTTTCTAATTTAGAATTTCTAGTAGTGACTCGGAGTCTGGAATTTTGCCCGGGATCTGATACTATTCAAACGTTGTGTTCTGTATGACAATTGTGTGTACTATGTATTTATGTAACATATACACAATATAATACATATTGACATTACATTGCTTATTAGTAATATGGTAAATGTTATAACGATTACCGGTATTATTGACTCCTAGCCAAAGGTTGTATGGAAGAGAACGCTTGGTAGCGATAAGAACGCGTTTTGTGTACTTCACATTTCGTCAAATTTGTATTGACGATACACGCAAAGTGGCTGGAAGCAGTTGGATGCGACGAGCTGTAGATCGAGGTAAGTGGCGTGCTATTGGAGATGCCTATGTCCAGCAGTGGACAGAAATAGGCTGATAATGATGATGATGTATTGGGCTCCGCTTCTCTACCATTTTACTGTGCAATAACGAATACAAATAGAATTGTATTGCAATGTACAAAATAATGTTTGATATACAGGCTTCTGATGTTAGATGTTTGCCACAGAGTTACCTACCTATGTTTATACTCAATCATCTCCTTGTTATATTAACGAAAAACAGTACTGACATTAAGATGGTACCATTGGAAGGATAAATTCTTTTCCAACGGATTATAAGCCTCTCGATAGTAACAATAATACCAAAAACGTAAATGGTACGTATACTCGTTCAGTAAACGCCGAGTAAACACACAATCTTCGATTGCCTGACTCGGCAAATATTGAACCTCTTTCAGAATACCAAGTATGTAATATGTCTGATGCTGTCCAATAGTACAATCAGACACATCTTGAATTTTCTAGGTACGAACGCGAAATAGATATATTTTATTAAAATAGGATAAAGTTGTTTTTAACCGACTTATAACTCACCTAAGGCTGGTTGTCAATTATTTATCAATTCAATCTTACGACATTTCTGGGTGAGCTTTCGGTAAAGACATCGAAAATGTACTTGACTAAAAGCTAAAAGTGATAAATACATAAATTCATGGTATAAAAAGGAATTTAAACCTATGATAAAGACAAAAACGTTAACAATAGATCTCTTTGGATTACATAAAGAAAAAACCTACAATAATCTTCGCATATGTACGTAATTCTGAATATGAAAGTCTACTCACAAATGACGTCAAGAGTCAAAGTGTCTTCGAGAGTGTAAGCTGGAAACCAAGGATTGGATACTCGACACACCAATTGTCTTCCACTGTCTTCTCTTCTCACTCGCCATGTAAGTACACTTCTGGTTATCTCGCCATCTACTTCCACCTGATGAGAGAGAGGTATGTTTTTCATTTAGAAAATATAAAGTGCCCCAAAATATTTCATAAGTGTTTTCACATGTCTGGAGAGGGAATTCTAAGCATAATTGTCGAATGCATTACAACCTTAAGTGCACAAAACTTAACAGTCACAAGTTAAAAGATATCTTACTAAAACTCCTGATGCAATTACTAACAAGTATTAATTGCTAGACAATCTACATTGTAATGGTTGACGACTATGGGTTTAAAGGTATCCGTACAAAAGTGTTCAGGGTTACCTGAGTCAAAGATGAATCAATCCGTTGTGCGTTGATAAACCAATCTATATTGGGGGGTGGCTTTGAACCCCGCGTCGAGCACACAAATGCCCTTTCTTGACCTGCCTTTGTCGCGCCTGTGCCGGTCACTCTTACGAACTGGGGTTTTACTGTAAAGACGTTGATATATAAAAGTTTGTGTAATAAATCTATTTGCTATGCTTTTGTCTTGTTTAATGGAACGTTAGTTAACCCAGAATCCATTTATACTGTTGTGTTAGCTACCATTATTATGGATATTGGACCGTCAAATTATAGATATCTAACTGTTTGCGACTTAATATTACTAGTAGTACTCCTACAGAATGTTTGCTAAACTGCTGAATCAATTTAAAGTCAAGCTAAAAATGTATACTAGAGTGCCATTTGTTCATGTCATAACATGCCTACAATATCTATGAAATTTCCCCAATCACAGAATGTTCACATAGTTAGATTCCCGTCAGCAATAATCCACAAAGGCTTACAAAGGCTCCAAAGGCTTTTGTCCAACAGGTATGTCAACTGGTATGTCCATACGTAACGATAAATTTATTCACGTGCCTATACAACCGAGATGGTTGAGAGAGGAATAATTTTCATCGTGTCTGTTTTAGTTGTCTCGACCAAGAAACATCCCGTTCGAAACAAAGATTTTTTAAGTCTTTTTAGTCATCGTCATCTAGGCTGTTATTGTTCCACTTTTAGATAACGGTCTCCTCTCAGAACAAGAAGGGTTTAGGCAATGATTTTATACACCCACGGACACTCATGCACGCAAGCGTACGCACGTGCACACATGCGCATGCATATGCACGCATGCACACGCACGGAAGTACATGTATAAGCACAAGGATACGCATGCGTATAGGCATTCGATTCATCGGTCATCTTTTAATTGTCTTTCTTACCTGTGACAAGTTTTCAATGTCTTCCTAGCAACCACAGTTACATTATGGCTGCGATACATGAATATATACTGAATATCTATAGACATATTTCGACGAGCACCATATTTCTTACGCATACAAATGATCGTACAACCCCTTCGAATTGATACCCTTGTTGACATATCTAAAATATCTGCTAACATACATATCTGAAATATCTATATTTCTAGTCTGCAGCTCTGTCATACACAAAGATTCCAACACAATATAATAAAGTATAATTACTTACGAAATAACTTAATAGTAATATCTCTGTGTTGCGCTTGCAACAGTGGCGGCTCCACGCGACACTGCAGTTTTGTTCCCGACATTTCCCGAGATATCGCCTGGATATGCAATTGACACACTGAGCCGTCTTTTGTGACCGCCAGTCTCTCTTCGCCGTGATACCAAGACACATCTGGGGGAGGCTTCCCTGCGAAGAACACAATGAAACTATTGGCTTGTGTTTTTTTATTGTGGAATATTATTATACAGGCATATCTTGAAATTTTTAATATTTTATTTTGTTATATGTGAAAATATAGAAGATATCTCTATTCGCAGACGAAATAATGTATTTTTAATAAGATGTTCGGACTAAATGGGGCCTATATTGGCTACTAACGTTGGTATTCCGGTGCTAAATACATATATCAATAGCAGTTGATCCTGATTAAAATACTATTCGTTTTCGGTTTAGTCGTTGTTAAGTAATATGTACATATGACTAATAGGCAACAAGGAAAAGAAACATTCATAGGTTGTAGAATAAAAGCTTTATTCTATACACTTTTATAGATTTTTTATCTTTTAATGATTCGATACGGAAAAAATACTAGTGGCGATCACACAAATATTTTCCTTATGTTGGAATCGAACCAATCACTCCCGGGTCAGCAGTCAGCAACTACTGAACCAAAGGGCCAGTCAAACGATGCGTGATAATTGTATATATAGACGTACGTACAACAATATTACAACTGTTTGATATGCACATATAATTATTACGACGTAGTAATTATATGTTTCGGTGAACCTCATAGCTTGCCCATTTAATATCTATAAAGGCCTTTTGTAACCCGTCTGTAACAATATATATTTTATAGATATAAAGGGGCCACCCGAAGGGGTAGGCAGAGGAGTGTGGTACACTCCCTCATTTCACCAATTACAATTGTCCCGTTTCTAGAATCGAAATAGCATACTGACCACCGGCAGCTTGACACGAGAGCAGCAG
>DWME01005314.1:0-15082 GCA_018244795.1 Parelbella ahira ahira | reverse complement strand
GGGATTCGCTGATCGTTGCCCGGGGTGCGCTAGACGTACAATCTCAGTAGGTACGTCGCTCGGGGAGGCTCCTTTCAAGCACCCCAGTAAACCTAATTATGCATACTATATAGCCAAGAAATATAAATAATTTCCTACATATACCTACATACATACTTGAATATACACTCTCCATTGATTTCAACAAGACGACCCAGACGACACAATACCGTACGTAGATTAATTTTAAATTTAGGAAAAACTCGTTCATTTTTAAGTACGCAACTTTCTTGGGTGTTGAAGCCCAATCAATGGGCGTACGATCTCGGAACTAATACCGACGATCGCAGCGCGCTCCACTCGTATCAAGAGCAAAGTGTGTCGCGTGCGGCTCTGACGACAATCATTCCGTTAATTGGAGAGAATCATCGCTGTAGAAAGTCATGGCAACCGAGTGTGGTGTCAACGGACCACGGTCTTCGAGCGACAACACCACAACCACCCACCTCTGCGCTTTTAGGGTTTACTATTTAGGATTATCTTAAGGTTCTATTTATCGTTATTACATCATTATGTGAAATACTTTAGTAAGTAGGCTGTGAGTTCCAAATATATACCCCGAGGCAGTTCTACATTAATTACTTTCGATATTCCACGTTCATGTCACGCTTATGATCAATGTATGAAAAATTAGTTTCAGTGACATTTTCATGTTACAGTGGTCGCCATAAAAGAAAAGTAGCCAAATGTGATATGAAAAGAGTTACAGTCTATGCAAAAAAATATTTATAATTGGTCAAAGGAGCAATATTTAATTGTAAATAAAATATTTTTGCATTTCCTATTCGAAACGACTAAGATCTTGTTAAGTTCTAAAGCAATATGGCATTTTCAAAAATCAGTATATAATTTACGCCGATTGGTAACGGTCGGTAACATTTTGAAAGCAAATTCATTCCGCCTTTTACTTTTAATATAAAACTTCGACTATCATGAACAAACCTATTACCATATTTCAGTAAGTAAAATTTATTTTAAAAGTTGTACAATAATTATGATAATATATTTTTAATTAAATATACTTATGTATTTTAAACTTTAAAATATTAGCGTTACGTTCACCAAAGTCAAAAAGAGATAATAAATGCCTACGATACAAATAATATTTATAAAATTAATTATTGGGTATTCCTGGAATCCATGCAATTTTTATATTCATTATTCAATAATAAATTGTTGAAATAATTGTCTTCTCCATTTTAGTACCGATTTCGAAAATTAAGTTTTAATAATCTATTCATCCATTTTACTCGTAATTTCAGCTTCTTTTGAATGTAATTAGAACTTTAGAAAGTTGGCTGGCTGGCCGATTGAAGCAAAAAAATAGATTTAACGTTATCTAGTATTATTTATCCAACAATCATGATTGACACAGAAAAATAGTAACCCTGCCGTGCTCTGGTTTATAATCGTTTAAGCAGGTTATCGAATATTGACGTGGGAATAATTTAAAATGAGCTCTCTTACTATCAAATTGACTCATTTTTTATAACGTTTATACGGCCTTAGTAGATGGTTATTTCTTTCAATTTATTACGACGGCGTAGCAATTGCAATAATAGAAAAGTAACTGTATTCATGTTAGTCATCACACCATCAGCCCTTTTTATGATTCCACCACTGGCAACTGGCTTCCTCTAATATTATGAAGGGTTAATGTCGTTACTTTCTATAAATTATAATTGGGTTACAACACGTTGAAGAAGCATTCAATTAATCGTGGTGGACGAAGCTTGAAGCTTAGATTACCAGGCTCCTCCGGGGTTTGTAGAGATAGGGGTTTAGTGCCGCCTCCTACTCGTAAACCGTCCTTAAGTCTCCGACAAGTCTTAACGACTGTTCCTAACTATAACACCTGGGACCGACTGCTTTACGGACCGTACAAAGGAACGCGACGCCAAAAGGAAGGATTCACGAACTAACTACATACATACATACACATGTATGCGTATATATAAAGGATTGACGCGTTGTATTTACTTGAAGACGTTAGATTTTACTCACGTGATTAATGTATTCTTCATTTTTTATTTTACATGTTTGCAATGCTCATAAGAAAACCAAGGCGTACTGCCACTTAAAAATAATTACATTGTTGAACTTACTCTTGATACATTAGGTTATATATTTATAGTAAAAAATTATAAGGCAACATTTCATATACACAGACTCAGCCGTATTAAAAATATAAGAGTGTTCATTTAGCAGTCTCGACTGACGGAGAAAGCCAGGCGGTGTGTGTGCAATTTACATGTTACGTCATCGTCATCAATAATCTATTGATCATTCCACTGATGGACATGACATGCCAAGCTGGCCCAGTACAGGGTTTGTGAACTTCACAGGCCTTAAAAGTTTTAAGAGAAAAGTCTAAGATGTACAAGTTTTCTCGCGATGTTTTTCTGGACTGATAGTAGCAATCAGTATTTGATCAGCGTGGCAGACTATGGCTTATATCCATCTCATTTTGAGATGTTGCCCGAGTCTTAGAGAAGAACAATATAAAGGAATTGTTGATGATGAAACAGAGACAACAACGAATGCAACATGTAAATGCACAGTAGAGAATGACATTACACGACCACACCTGCAGCGGCATCGCCGTCGCCAAATAAGGCCCGCAATCGATATGCTACTTAAAGCGCATTGCGTCATATTCTATTCACAATCGAGAAAGGCAGTGATTATTATGACACATGGCAAGCCAGCGAGCCCTTCCTGCGTCCCGCTTTGGCTCGGCATGCCAGTCTCGGACGCGGAGCCAATTCCATCCGCGAGTGGCCTGTCGCCGCTCCGTCTAACAATAAACTTCGCAATTAATTCAATCTTTCGTACGTACTTGTGATGCGTCTAACTTATTTTGATACTCCCTAAAAGCTGTTTGACGCTAAAATATGATCGAGAACCTTGTAATCAGATGCAACAGATAACGTTAAGGACAATATCCATAAAGTGAGTAGGTACACCGAGCAAAAGACCGTAATAAAGAAATTCAATATGCAGATAGACAAGGGCCGCCACTCACTCGACATCTACGTTGACGTACCAGCTCATATCACAAAAATAGAACGGACGGAATTCCAGTACGAAACAATTTAACACAGACGTTTATTTGATTGATAAAGGCAAATTGATAAAAAATGGGTCACGACCCCACCATGAAGAAATCGTAATAGAAAAGAAGACAGGTCAGGAAAAATTTCAAAACGTTAGTTCAATAGCTACTAATAAATCTAAGAACAATTCAATCCCTTATCCTTCGTTCATCAACTGTAAATAGACGTTGTAAATGTTGCACATTGTATGTACGTTAATTATGTACATATGTATTTTATCCCTGTACCTCGTAAATGGATTTTAAACTATTATGGAATTGAATTCCTTTGCATATTTGGATAAACAATTTTATTGTTTATTCATGGCTTGACCATTCATTACAATAGTTACCATCATAGCATCGAGTCGATATAAAGCGAATAATCACTTTTTATTGTTAATTCGTTTTGCAACTAAGATGCCATCGGTATTTGTGAGCGATACAAAAACAGATCAACGTTCAGCTAGAAATAGCAATTTTCACTTGACATACAAGTTTTTAATCTTACATTATCGTAATTAAACTCTACAAACGCAATGCATATGTATAGAGTAGGTACGTACGGCCTATCGCGTATTGGTTCTTCGCAAGAAGAAATCTAGTTTTGTTTTTGTTTCGTGTCGCGAGGTACGCGAGTTTAAATAACAATGATAATACTTTGTTTTCGTTGTAATGATATTATGTGCTTACGTTAAAAGACGCGTACATATATCGACTGTCATTAATAGATTTATAATACCTAATGTTTTAACACGCTGATATAAAATGTAGTACAAAGGAAACAATTTTTCGTGCTGAACATTTTAATTGAAATAAAATAATAAATGCCTCGTTGGTCGAGTGGTGGCAAGCGGGACTGTCGATCGGGAGGTCCTGGGTTAAAATCCCGGGTCGGTTGCTATTAGATTTTTCTGATTTAGAATTTATAGTAGATAGTGACTCCGGAGTCTGGAATTCTGCCCGGTGTATGGCAATAGGCTCACCACCTATTCCATCGGACTTAAATATAACTTGTGAAACATGGGAGTGTACTACACTCCTCTGCCTACCCTCTGTATTATTCGGGTTTATTTTGTTGATTATCAAATACTTCCTCTATCAGTTATATAATTATATTACATTTACTTGTAACAACAAACTATGAAGCTTTCTTAACGTACAAATAATTTATTCTAGCTGCCTAATAATTTAAAGTATGATTCTTAATAAATATAAATGACAATATGTATAAACGGAAACGAAATCGGAATACGTAGATGGATAGAGAATTTCTCACAGAATTTCTATTCGTAACAAAATTGTTATCGCAGCCTGAAAGGAACAAAACGCCTCGCTTGAGACCAACGCTGTGCACGTTGGGCAATACATCATTTTGAAATGTTAATAGGTGCTTACAATTGTTCTCTGAAATGGCTCGTTATGCGATAAAGATTCAATGAGGGACAGTGGTGTCACAATGCAATGTTTTTATTATTATATCGTTTCGCCAGGGCCCTCACAGGGCACGCACAGAGCACTAAGCGCCAAATATGTTTATCCCTACAGATCAAAATTGCTTCTTCTATATTTAACAGTATTTCCATAGGCGCCGATTTCTGAAACTACTGACTTTCCTAAGCCCGTATGTGACCTGTTTGGAGAAGATGGGTGAGTCTTGGTATCCCTCAACACCACCATCCATCAACATTCGGATTGTATATATATGTTTTGTCATTGTCTTTAATCTTTCTTAAAGTCAAAAATGTTTGATAATCAGCTATCGCGCCCGAAGGGGACGTGCGAACCCCTCGATGTTCATGCAAACCAAGGAAGGGGAGATAAAAAGGGATGGAAGGAACATTGTGTGGGTAATTTGAAGTCGTTATCGATGTTATTATGACGACTTAAATATTACGGTAAGAAGCACTATTGTGGCAGACTCATATGTATATACATATATGTATGTGCAAGTATTTTAAGAATATACACCGATGATAATTAGCTGTAGCACCAGTATACAATTAGACACCCTTGACGTCCGTTTGCTATCTTTAACATTAAAGCAAATGAAAATGTGAATAAAAATATAAATTTGATAATGTTGACCGACATATGGGCTTGTACTTAACGAGTTATAATTGCGTTTCTACTTCTATAGTCGTATAATTTATCAATAACATAATACAATTATAGGTATGTATTACATCTGTCGTCACCATCGGTATAATAATGGTTCCGTATAAACTCGCCAGGAAATATTTCATTATAACGATGTTAGAGGTACGGCTGAGGCTTTCATAGGGATGTCGCATTGCGTCCAGCTTTCGATTTATCAATGTCACGGTCATCGGCTTCGCTGTCAACTGAATAATACCTGAAAGGTGCGTAGCCTGAGATATATTTGTCGTATTCCCTTTAGTACGTCGCAGCGTTTTCATTTAACGTTTATCTTTGAATGCAATATCGCAGCTCGAATTGTTGAAGCCGCTTTGCAGGTTCAGATTTTTTGTTAGAGTCATTTGAAGACACTCGTATAGATCGGTGTTATTTTCCGAGGATGCCGAGTGACATTTTTCAGCCGGTTAATTGTGGTAGCGTCGTCCTCGCATGTAAACTCATGTTTTTTGACCGGCCACTGCTGGAATCCCGCTGACATTCGGGCACCTGTCATATTCTAGTTTATTCGCTTAATGATTGGTCGCATTTTAGTCCCAGGACTGTGCCCTTGAGCTTCAATAAATCTTTAAACTGTCGTGGATATAAAAGACATTCTTTCTTTGCTTTTATAAGAAAAACTGCTTATACATTGTACACATAATACAAGAGTAACATCATATCTGCATTTGTAAAGTATTTCATTAGTATTTTGTCATTGTGCATTCATTAAACACGGATTTTTTTTGCATTACAATAGAAATTTTCATAAAAAAAACATCACTTTTTTACAACAATATAAGAAGTCATATTTTCGTGTCCCTTTATAATTATTTCCTTTCCACATATAAAGGAAAAGCTAATAGAATTAAAATTGAATTTTAACATATGAAAAATCTCGCTTACAATGTTGAATTGAACGTTAAAGATTTATTATTCAATGAGCTCTAAGTGCGGAATAATGAATCTTACTTAGCGCGAACGGAAATATAACTCACACAGATATTACACTGCAACGTGATGCACTCCCGGACTATTTTATCTGCACTCCGCACATTCCGATGCATTCATTCACCATTTACGCACGTATGCTATGCACGTGCAATAAATAAAAAATAAATATTTAGTAATCATGATGATTTCGCAATTATATTCAACAGGGTTCAGCCTTGATTGTGTCGGCGTCGCGATAAAATTGGTGACCATTATAATTATGCTTTTTTGTCAAGATTTAATTAGTCGATAATTATCTAAATTCACTTTATCATCCATTATTTCTCACCTATAACCGCATTAACATATCAACCCTGTTCATGACCCTGTCAATAATGATTCTCATTTTCACTTTCCCCTTAATTGTATAACACAGATAACGAGATCACTAGACACAACATTATCAATATTAAGAAATCATTAGGGTTTCATGGCTACTGAAGTAACATATACAATATTAAAAATATTGAAAGACAAATTTTTTAATGTACTGTTTCTTTTCTTGTGCTTTTTGCACAATATTTTCTTTAGTTCTTTGCTAAGTAAACAATAATAATTACTAACTAAAGTTTCTAAAAATTTTTTTATAACAAAATACTAAATATTCAATCGCATTAATATTCGTTAAAATATAAAACCAGCTAAGCTTATCAGTTTAAATATACGAGTATACGGGAAAGTTAATCATATTTCAGTTTAATAGAATAGATAAATTCGTCATATCGAAGGCAGATAAAACCACATTCCATTGAGATATACAATCGCCACAGATATTCTTATCGTATCACAATGAAGAGGAAGTAGATATGGAACTTAAATAGACACCTACGACCAAATAGGTCAAATACTGTCTGGTGGGAGAGTCAGAAGTCTCTGGAAACGGCGTGCGAGGACGACGAGAGTAAAGATTGAAAGACCACGGAAGGCCTATAAGATCAGATATTTGGCAATCGGTGCTCTCTGCCCACTCCCAAATATATCAAGCGTCATAATATAAAAATATATCTACATCAAGTGATTCAGTGAGTTTGATACATTATTATCCGATTATCAAATACAATGATCAACATCTTTAAAGTATTATGTATGTATATACGTACATAAGTACATGCATGTGGACATCATAAGTAACTTATTAAAATGTATGAAGTATTGAAGATCACACATATATTCTCTGTGTATAATAACGATGGCAGAGAATCAAAAGAGCTAAGGGATACATTTAATCGTTTTGAAATTGGTCGAATATAGAAAATATTTGTAGTTGTATTATGAAATTAATTTCATCAGGAATATGAGGCACTAAGTGAGAAAAATTCTCTAAGGCATGTGAAGTCTGTCGACCAGCACTAGGCCAGAGTGGTACACTATGGTCTTAACCCTCTAATTCTGATTGGAGACCTGTGTTCAACAGTGAAACGATAAAAGTATTATCCCAGTTTCGGTTTGTATAGAAGAATTATTCGGCTTGTTTAAAAGAAAATTAAATATGTCGCTTACCACATTTTGGTCTGGGCGGCAAATGTCACTATACGTTGTTTAATCAATTCTGACTTAATTTATGCTCATTGCGTGTCTCTGCATTGTTACAGCTCGTTAGCCATTAAGTAACATAATTTGCTGTTACTGTTACTCAAATTAATCTTGCCCGATTTTTACATCGTGTTACAATTATAAGTATATCAATTTACGTAACCGGCTGAGAGTGTGATGCATATTTAAATTTAACACAAACAAAATTGCTTCCTATTCGTGAAATATGTACTTACTTAACTATATTCTACGTGGGTTATGAATATAAGTTACCTCATCATAATATTTAACGTATGCCAATCGAATATTCTTATTACCGCTAAATATTTGACATG
The DNA here is from genome assembly GCA_018244795.1 of Parelbella ahira ahira. Taxonomy (NCBI): domain Eukaryota; kingdom Metazoa; phylum Arthropoda; class Insecta; order Lepidoptera; family Hesperiidae; genus Parelbella; species Parelbella ahira. The sequence goes on along the minus strand of DWME01005314.1, from coordinate 6,952 downwards.
AATATGTGACAGCAGGAAGTTGCGTAATTTAAAAAAATAAGCATATTTTTGAATATCTAAGTATTTGGTTCTAAATTCAAAAGTAGCATTCACCTAGTTGTTTTATGCGGAAATATTGTTATCGACGTTTTATCATATCAAATATCTCAGACAAGACATATTATATGGTATTAATAATTAATGAAATAAAATTGAAAAGCTTCTTAGTATTCCGTCATTGAGGTCAGTCACCCATAATTCGTCAATCGGTCATACTAAAGAGTGCGAATATTTTTTTTTCTCGCAATACTCCAAACAGCCAGTCATGCGTAAAACCTCTCTCGTGTTCTGAAGATTTTTTTACTTTGTACTTGACAATAATAATGACCTTCAAATATACTTTAAACAGACTAATACAATGTAAGACATTGTAGTGAGTAAATAGGTATATCAGATTCTAACGAACGAAAGCTAAAGATATCTATTAAAAAAATTAATCCAAAATGTTTTATTAATAATATGTCATTAAAATGTCTTAATGTTATATATTAATTACATGACAAAATAATAATACTTCATTATCCTATGTCGATTCCAAATAGAATATTTTCCTTTATCAAAAGTGACACAAATTAAAAACAAATGAAAGAAATCATTTCTTTAATTAAGGCTAGATGGAGTGATAATATACTCAAAGTGGCTGGCAGCTGTTGGATGCGGAGAGGTGAAGATCGAGCTCAGCGGCATGCTATAGGAAAGGTTAATGTCCAGTACTCGATAATGAGGAAGTGATAATGATGATGTAAGGATATTAAAGCCAAGTTTGAGATTTGTGCATACGGTAAAATCCTAACATCGACATAAATGTTTATCTAAACTTATCCACAGTAATGTGTTTACAGTATCACAGATACTGTTTTCATATAGGTTCGTAAATTTTGTCATCGTATGTAATAATTACACCCACTCCTCTTTAATCTTTTCGTTTTTCTTTTGCTTACTCACTGAAGTGAGGTGACGTGAGGTGAGACCCATTCGTCTTCGGCTTCTTTATTTTCCCGATTTGTGCAAACAGTCCGACATTTATACATGGAGGATATTTATATATCAGAATCCGAGGTCTTTGATAGTTGGCAAAGAATTTCTGAATCTTCGGGCCCATTCATATATTGGGAATCGTCACAATATGATCAACATGTCCAGGGTAGTCTTCATCACCATAGTGATGTTGTGATATTACGAATACTTGTCTTTGTAAAAAGGTCAAAATGATATTAATGTAACCAACATCCCAAAAATTTACAAGACCGATAAAAACGATTACTTCCGACCCATAATGGAAAACCTTGCCAATGATTACTGAATACATTTATGGCTGAAGAAATATCGCTTGAAGCCATTCGCTGCCAGTTGCCACACCGCGTAGGACGTGTGATGCCAACACCTTTGTTTGGCAACTGATAATAATTTACTGCATGATGATAACGCACTAATTACTCACGTATATTATATCGATCAATTTCGTAAGCCGTTACATTTGCACGTATGTGCGCAAAACAACCTATCAGAGTTATGATGTAAAGCTAATATTTTTTGTTTGAGAGTAGTAGAAAACGAGTAAAGAGGAGTCAAAAATATACAGAATATAGACAGACATACATATTACATGAGGACGATTAATATTTGATAGTTGAGTTGGTGTTAGTTGTAATATAATTTAGTAATAGGATTGTATAATATAGACTTCATAACACTTATAAACAGATGGACAAAATGCTTGCAAACCTAATTTAAATACAAAATTTATTACATTAAGTAATTGAACTCAATCATTAGTAACGCGTAACTTTTCACCTATGTAATTGGTATAACGTGAGAGTGAACTACACTCCTCAACCTACCTCTTTGCTAATCGCAGGCGTAATGTTACATTACGTTACGTTTTACTAACTACTGAAATTATCTAAGTATTGTTATAAAACATTAATACTATTATTAATCATTCGGACTGTGTCAGATCGACTGTCTCTTGAAATTTTCGTGATTTCTAATATCACAAAAACCAACAATTAAAACAAGTCGCATATAATACGAATGCAAGAAATATTCGGAACCGCATCTAGAGTCATATTTATCGCGGTTTAGTGGCGTTGCGGTTACGGGCGGAGAGGATATTGAATACTCTTAATGTATTAATATTGATATTTAATATTACAACGGCTGGATGGATCTACTTCTCGCCTCCATGTTGAGTCATTGTCGATTAAAAAGAAAATAGTTTTGATTGTTGTAGCCTTTTGTTGCGTGTAAGCGTCTTGTTAATACGCTTGTTTAAGTGACAGCAATTTTTTTTAATTCTTGCATGTCATTCACCTGCTTTTCGACCTTGATATTAGACACAGTCAGGTGTATTCGTAAATGTTAATGCTATGAAAACTACTAACATTTAATATATACAAAAATGTATTCTTAGAAGTCATTATTTGAATATTCATACCGCGACGTACGTTTATAACACCCAGATATAACACGTAATCACACATACTGTCTTGCCTGGCAATCGAACCCACGCGGTCCGGCTCTGTGGTCAGGTTCACTAACCATCAGACCAGGGCCAGTTAAAGGCACTTGAAAGGAATTTCACAGTTCAAAAACAAATAGATACAAGCGGGCGAAACTGGCTTATTTTTAGGACGGTGGAGCAACGACTGTGTCTGGTACCGCGGGTATGAGCGCGCGAGGTATGTGCAAAATACACCTCAAACCAATGCTTGCCAGTTTAACTATTCGTTGACCAGCGCTGATTGTTCTTATACTCCAGCGTCATGCTGAGTAGGATCCATTTCGTAATGTGCGCAGCTTGCAATTGTTCTATGTGTTAGTTTTTTATATTTTAGTGCTTATATAACTTGTGATGTATATATTTCGAATAAAGTTTTGTTTCATTATTTTTCTTTCATTAAGTTTTCATCATCAGCGTGTCTCAGTATCTATACTTCCGCACATATACCTGGAGGTATAAACAGAAGTAATATCCCAACAGAGACGTTTATACACGTAATATTTACACATAAAGTATTAGTGGTGATTTGAGTGATTTCCATATTGTTGTTACTCCAGATTCCCGTGGGCAGAGAGGACGTATCAATCGAGTTATCTTAAATCCAGTTACACTAAAAAACAAAGAATCTATATGTTGCGTACACATTTTAGCAACAAAATTCGTTAAAATGTATTCTGTTTGCAGTTGTTTTTCGAAAACTATTGTGTAATCGCACCATAATTATACACTAGACGGTCATGATGAGTTAATGTTAAGTAATACTATGTAATTACTTAGTTCGTAACGATAGTAAATCATATTCTTGACGTTTAAACATAGAGTTACAAGACAACAGTTTAACTTATACTTGGTAAATAGTTGTTTATACATCCTACATATGAGATATTGTTGGTAAAATTTTATGGACTTTTAATATATATTTTCTAGTAGTTACACATTTATATGATTATATTTAATGTATTAAGTTAATAAGTGTGCTTATAACTAACTGTGTTCAATATAAAATTGCAGCATTACATTAACACATCTAGGTATACCACAATCTTCATATACATATTATGGTACGTACTTAGTAAACGGCTTAAAACATCTCCACAGAGACCCATCCAATCCCAATTTAGCCAGAGCCTGTGCTGTGCGTACAATTTTTACATATAACTATGTACTTATATTATATAACATCACGCCTGGCCCCTTCAGAGTAGACAGAGAACACCGAATACGAAATATCGTCTGCGTTCATTTACCATATACGTGTTATTAATCTCATATACAGATATATATTACATTTGGCTGGTCCGAAGGGCAAGATCCTCCGAAGCGCACGTTACGAACGCATCGCGGGCAGCCAGCGCCGCCGGCATACCGGAGCGAGGTTACACTGTCGTAAGCAATCAGCGACTTGCCGCTTTTCACTTACGAATGTTCCATCGTTATTACAATACACTTTATTCCGCGCCAAGAGGATTTAATGCGTGCACACAAATGCTACGCAAAGTGGCTGGCTGAAGTTCGATGCGACGAGCTAAAGATCGAGCTCAGTGGTGTGCTATTGGAGAGGCCTGTGTCTAGCAGTGGATGGAAATAGCCTGATAATGATGATACAAATGCTATAGAAACTCGTGTTCAGATCCTGAATTAAAATAATCGGCTTCTTCTATTGTTTCAGATAGCGTTAGAGTATATTGTGTTGTATTGTTATACGAATTGAAAAGGTGAAGATAGAGATAGATGTAGTAATAGACAATGAAGTCATGTCTACGTGTGTGTAATAAACTAATATATTAAAGATGATATGTATATCAATCTTATAGTAATACATTTTACTTGCGTGCATGAAGAGGGTAATTATCGCAGAAGAAGCATATCAGGACAGACCGTCGCTGCCTTCCCCGTAAGGAATTCGGCGCGTATAAATATCTAATAATAACGTTTTGTTTCGTATTAATAAAATATTCGACAACGAACATACATTATACAACCACAAAATTTTAATATATAGTTAATGTTCCGTAAATTATCTACTTACTTTGAGTATAATATGTAAGTATATATGTATATATTAATTAACATTAACGAACGAAATACACATTTACATGCAATCGTAAGTTAATTTACTGTGAAACATAACTAGTCAAAACAAAGTGAAACAAAATAAGATTGGAATAAAAATGTTTGAAAAATCCTAAGCCGAGGTTATGTTATATAAAAAGGTGTGGTAAATTCTCGATTTTCAATCTTTCAAATTCGTGATGTACAAATTTCTATTCTGTGATCATAATAATTGTTTATCAAAACGACAAAAATGTTGTATAATCCCATATTCTATTATATGCTTTCAAAACGTCGTTTTAAATCGAAACAATTTTACACTATACGATTCTTAATTTGAAAAACAATTCTAATATTGAAACAGCCTTATGTACAAGGCACGTACCTAAAGCAATAACTATTTTATTTAAAAAAAATACAATTTCTCAACTATGAATAATGAACATTATTTAATGATAAAATTAATTCCTCCACAGAACTACATGTCAATAATATTATTTTATGATAAAACTATTTAATATTAGTTACTGAATGGAACTACAAGTCATCTACATTATTTTTTGATGGAATTAGTCTCTCAATGAGACTACAAATCATAAACACTTACTACTAACGATAAAACTATAGCCCCTCAATGGAACTACACATCGTAAACAATATATTATGATAAGGCTGTGGTTTCTCAGTGGAACCACAGATCATAAAGAGCAGAGCAGAGCTCAGTGCATTAACAGTAACTGCCAGATATATGAGTACTTAAATAACGGTACAGTTTTAATTCGCAATTATTTCTACGAGGTACATTAACTCGTCCCTCGCAAGCTACAATGTAGAGATTAATGTTGAATGGAATAAATTGCTTACAATTCTGCTTAACTCTACATATACCATTGTCAATTATAAATTGTCTATTCTTATTCTAGAGTTTAACTGTGGTCATTTGTTTAAGTTCAGTTCATTTATTTTCAGCTAAAATTTGAGTTAACTAAATGTATGTCATACTCATTTTTTTGTTGAAAGTTTCTTTTTCTAAAAAGTTAGTGTTTTCGTTTATTTTTTAAATAACAGTCACATGATAGTTTCTAGAAGACTTAGCTTATCGCTCGATTATCACCTAACTATCTTCTTTTATCGTTTGTAATAATAACGATATCTTGGGCAACACACACACACGACTGTCTAACTAAAACTGGGCAAAGCCCGTGTATCGGCATGCCTAGTAAGTTCATCATCATCAACAGCCCGTTTCGCCCGTAATTCCTACGCTAGGCATGTAAGTCATATAGTTATATAAATTTCGCAATATTTATGTACGTATATTTGTGTTTTCAACACGCATTGTGGCTGTAAGTATACCCAGACAAAACAAATACAGAGCCAGACAAATAAAATATCTGTTTGACGGAAATCGAATCTGAAACCATTGTCTCGGCGGTCAGTCACTGACCACTGGAGTATCAAATCAGTTTAAAAAAACAACCATTTAATAATACGATTCTAAATATTTATGTTGATATCAAAATGTATTATCACGCCTTAATCCCCGAGGAGGTAAGTAGAGGAATGTGGTATACTGCAACGTTTCAGCAGGTGCGTTGACGTCTACCACCATGGACTGGGTGGTGACCCTACTGCCATACACTAATCACAGATTCGGACTCCGAGGCACTCCTAAAAATTTGTATTAGAAAATGTAAATTAGAAAAATCCAACCAACCCAACCCGAAGAATCGATCCCAGAACCCCTTTATGAACAATAGCGCTAGAACTCTCGACCAACGAGGCAACAATAACATATTAAATGACACTTAGTATACCGCAGGTAAAAAATATAACAATGATACATCCATAGGTTACCGTATCGTTAGACACGTGACTGTAGGCGAGAAACGTGTGGGAACATGGAGTGGCTGCGAGGCAGAGCATCGATGACGCGACTTATCAGCACGTTCAGCTTCAGATCGCCTTGTTGATCATATCTCATCTCAATGTGGATTTTAATAAGCGACCCCGGATATATAACCTTAACGAAAACTTAAAATCATGTTATATTACGCTAAAAGATAAGCAGAAAAGTGTACTAGACTGCCAGGACTCACTACTTATGTCTTTTCACGAAATAGGGAGTGAGTCTATTATCAAACATCGGGCACAAGTCCAGCCTCCGCGTTACCGCTGAAAATGTCAAGTCGAAAAACCTAATAGTATTTTGCCCGACCCGGTGATCGAGCCCCAAATCTATTGATCAGCAGTCAAGCTTGCATTCATTCGACCAGCAAGCAATCTATGTATATAAGTATACGTATATGAATATGTGCGTATGTTGTTTATCAGCCGCCTGGTCTCCCTAATACACCT
>DWME01005313.1:0-15085 GCA_018244795.1 Parelbella ahira ahira | reverse complement strand
CAGCGTGGCAGACTATGGCCTTAACCCTCTCAATATGAGAGGAGACCCATATTTCAACAGTGGAATGACAAATGGGTTCGATTGTTCTTTTTTTTTGTTTTTTCAATCAGTTGCACACCGGCAACATTTACAGAAATGTATTCATTGACATAAAAACCTCAATATCGTTCGTACGCATATTTTATAAATTACGGTCGATTCGGGTAGCTTTCGGAGCATGCCAACTATTATATGATGAAGTAGCGTTTGACATATGGTCTTAAACGTTAGAATTGTTAACAACAGTAAATAGAAATCTGACTCTCATCCAAATAGATTAATAAGAGAAACTGTCTCGTACCGTCCCGACCACGGGGGTTTACCATTCCCTTCAGAAGACCAAGACACGTCATAGATGACCCAGATGATGACATGACATTGGCAACTCCCGGAGGACTCCTTACCCTCCCAGACACTGCACAGAACTCACGTTCACTACACGCACCGTCCCCGCCGACGAGGGCGAAAACTCCGCGCATCACACGGCAGCCGCGCGGCCGCTCCGCAAGACTGACTGTCGCAGTACCGTCCTCCCTCGATAAGCACACACCGTGTCGGTCCATGCCTAAGTCCGAGTGTCACAGGAGACGCCCGCGGACCGGTCACACCACCCCTGTCTCTCACTCGTTGGGCGGAGACGGGGGTCCAGCCCGTGCTGGACCTCACTCCTACCCTTGCTCTCACCCCAAACTTCAAGCGGAGCCACTCGGGCCCGCCACCCCATTTGGTATCGCTGTAAAGGCCATTAGGGTCAACAGCATCAGACAATTAGAAAAAAAAAACAGTACGAGACAGTGCAGTTTTAGAAGCGATCAAAGCGACTCAACAAGCGATTAAAGGAAGTGATTTCTGCGAATACCAGCGATGCAATACAAAATAAATAAACAGTTTGTATACTCTGTGAGCATCTTTCATTTGTCACCATATAGACATCGCATCTTTCTCAGCATCCAATCTACGTACCCATCCGTAACACTATGCACACCCTATTAGGTTCTTTGTCGTAAGCTGACATATTACTATATATATACTAACTACGCCTACTAATATACGATTCACCGAAGAAAGTACCTACCACCACTAGACAGTAGAACCATTTACGTTTACCGCTTAAACTTAACCGATAACCATTCTTAAGAATGACGACACCCTTCGTAATAACGTCACGAGTACTCCAGCAGACTCAAGGGCAGAATTTTGCCGCCACGCAAAGAACCCCGGTAAATGCAATCGGTTGTTGACTCCCTGTTATTACGTCGGCGCCGCACGATCCAACCGACACGTGTGGACTGCGGCGAGTAACATTACTTTTCTCGTGTTTCTTGCCAAATTGAGTAACTAAAGTCGCGAGAGGGAAAAACGTTTTGGAACGTGCTCCAAGGTCCCAAGCGTGATAGAACCATCTAAAGTCGACATCCGAACCAACACATGGTTACATGAAAAAACACGCAGAAAAGCTTTCCAACACGATCAAATGAAATAAAGACGTCACGACAATTTCGAAATATCGCGAGCACACAAATGTACATTAAGACATAGCGTACGAATTAGGAATGAAATTTCATTACCATGTCCAATGATACAGTGACCATTTAACATATTTTTGACGTCACCGTCGAGTGCTATTTTTAAAACATAAAAAAGCCTTAATACTAAACATAGACATATATTATATAATATATTAAAACGCAAGCGCATGCAAAATTGCTTTGCTGTAATAGAGGTAACCAACTCAGCTGACCAATACAAAAAAAAACACAACTATAATTGTTCAACGTTCACAGTTCGCATATCAGTTTATTGATTTGTAAATTTCTAAAATAAGTGCTTAGTACAATCGCGTCACATATTAACACACGGCACACATAGCCGTACAGAATGATCACATAACCATGTATCATATCATTCCACTTAAAATTTTCCATACAAAATTTACAACTGTGCACTAAGTTATCTCTGCTCTCTGATATCTATTAACAGTTATTAATAATATAGACACGAAAGTGTTGGTTGGCGTTCCTTATAACACCGAGACAATAGAAGTTTCTAAGGGTAGACAGATACAGCCTACATTTAATGATGAAAAATTTAAATATCAAACACCTTAGTAAATTACAAAATATACGGAACAGAATTACTGTAAGTAATTTCATAAATAATTCAGGCTTGTTTGATGAATTTTTTAAAGAATAATTTTGGTAATGTTTCCCTCCATGTAACTCGAGTTCATAATCTTGTAAAACTTTCTTTTGAATAAGGTGGCTGAATCACAGCACTTTCAAATAAGAGCAGAAAACACCTGTTCGATTGATATCTTTTGACAAAGATAAGAGATAATAATGATAAAATAATGACCAGATTTCAGAGGTTCATCATGCCAGACTAAATTTATCCACCCAATTTCTTCTCTTTCAGAGGTTAATGGATAGTAAAATTTATGCAATTTTTTTACATGTAACGTCAAAAAAATTCACATAAATCGTCGTTGGCAATTTATTCTGGTTATCGCAGAGAACTCGGTATTAGAAATTCAAAGAATATTACGTGATCGGAACACTCTGTTATGGAAATGAGAAGAATTTTTGGTAAATATGAGTCACATAGTACTTGTAAGTCTGTCTATATATATTAAATTTCTCTGCCTTTATATCAGCTAGAGCTTCATCTAAAAGTAAGGTTCTTTTTTCGCCTCATCTACCTCAATTACCTATCGCTGTATCTGTAACTGATGAATTCAATCACAAATGTACCAATATATCATGCCATATGATTTAAACATGAAAGAAATACATCATTAGTTATATAATCAGCTATAGCAGTTAAAATTTAACTTTATAATAAACAATGTTAAGTAATTAGAATTGTTCATAGACATTTGTATTCTTTAAATAGAATCCAATTACCCTGTAGTCAATAGAAAAATTTGCTACCACTACAGATTGACTTGAAATACACTACATCATAATACCTTTTATCACATCCTTTAACTAGTACCTGCATACATGATAACAAAAACAGGCATGTTGCTGCTTATCCTAATCAAACAACTCCTAAACATTACCATTCAAAATATGTACAAAAATTTGTCAATTCTATAGATGTTTGTAAGTATACAGCAAATTTTCCTTGAAAACATTATAGTTCTCAAGATTTTGTGGCAAAGTTTATTATTCAAAATGGTGAAATAATGAATTGAATGCAAACAATTCTTAAAGGAAACCTGACAAATGTTTTTTGCGAGCAATAGTCGAACTTTTCCTTTACAAAAAAGTATTCATTTTCAAAGTTAAGACAATCAAAACAACCTAAGAAACCTAATAAACAATTTACACAAAGCGACCAAAATTTTAATAAAGGCACTTGATTTTTTTTTGCTATCAACTGGAATATAAAAGATTAAATGTTTCATTTCACGGTGTGGGTAGTAAGAAATAGGGCAGCTTTCGTGCTGGCGCGGCTTAACCCTCTGATCAACAAGAAGAGTAAGATGGCACTTCGTCTGAAAGTCCGTCTCTATACTACTTGCATCAAACCGATATATTATATATTAGGAAGACCTAGCCAGTGATGAGGCAGTCAGCGTGGCAAAATTCTGGGCTAAAACCATTTAGGGACTTAAAATGTGTTTGTCATTGACACGCTAAGAAGAAGAAGACTTTAGCAATTTAATAAATTATAGATTTTGACTTACCATAACATCACTGAGCGAATTTTAATTATAACACCAAGTGAGACAATCCAGACTAGCCCGGTCTATAATAGATTAGAAAAGTAAATATACCTGAAGATAAATGTACATACCATCTCATTTATTTTCATATTAATACACTGTACAGTAACATCTGTATTAAACAATTAAAAAAATAAAAGTATTTTTCAATTAGAATTTAATCACAGATTTTTAGAACAGACATTAATTCCAAATTAATATTACAGAGAACATTTGTGTAATCGTGTATTGATTCTAATGCAACATATGTTTACATTGTACTGGAGACCCAGACTAGAAAGCTTAGTGTACATATTACAGAAACATGAAATTTGAACAGACTTCTCATAAATGCAACTGGTTTAAACAGATTGCAGAGAATTTACTACATTTCCTAAGATTTTAAACTACATGTCAAACAGTTTACAATACATGTGAAATTTGAACTCATCTTCTACATTGTTTCAAGATAAAGATGTAACATTATGAAGTAAGGTAGTCAACATGTGTAAATGAGTGTTCAATTTCATAAAACAAATAAATTTATAATAAATACAACCGTCCAAGTGCATAATATCAAATAAGACTTGTGACTTGAAATAATTCTACACAGTGTTACCAGACGTAACAGTTAATCAACCCATGCCTGTGCAGGCTGGTCTGTGGTAAATGGGCTGACTCCATTCCTTTCCATGGCATCAAGTACTTCACATACATGTGCAGCTACATCTGCTCTACTTTGATCTATACCTTTTATGAAAGGGTGTTCTAAAAGCCTGTTGTACTTCGGTCTCTGTGTTTCTTCTTTGATTAGACTGTAACAAAGAAGGTATGTGTTGTTTCAATGTCGTTTTTTTTATTAAACTTTTTAAAAATTTTAGGCATGCTTATGACATTACTGATAATATTATAGCGTAGCCTACCTAACCATGGCCAAATACCCTGACTGCGATAATACGTGATACTATGTCCAGCTGTGAATTTATACAGGCTAATGATGATGACGGTAATAAATATAATGGCAATATTATTGTCATGGATAAAAAAATGTACATATTTTTAATGGTTTTGTAAATAATTCTGTTCAAAATAAAAAGCAATAGAACAAAAAAAAAGTGACGACGGACGAGGAACCCGTCAAGAACCAATTTCTCAAGGCTTGTTAATCAACTCTGAATGCAATTGGATATATATTTTTTCAAGTAAAGTAAATGCGATGATTTTTCAAATTTGCTATGTTAAAACTGTGTCCTACGTGTAATTCCATTTTGTTAATAAAAAAATATGTACTACATAAATTGGATTTCAAGTTATCTCACAGTAAATTGTTGATTTAAATAATCTTAATAAATTATAGATGAAATGTAATTCGGAACATATTATAATGCACATATCACTTAAAACAAACATGTGGACATATTAAAGAACTTTTTATGTGGTTAGTACTGGGGTTATATTATAGCTACACATGATGTTTGTCTACTCTATACTCGCACGCACATACTTGTATACAGTAGAATAAGACAAAGTTTTAAGTAACACTTTCTCCTTACATGACAATTTTTACTATACAACCACTACCACAAGATGTTCTTAAAAAACTCCGATCTAACAGCAGTAAAATAAGTACTTGTAATTAAATGCATACTTACCAAGTATTAACAAAGTTTACAAAATTGTTTGAGAATATGTTGTTTTTGTTAGTAAGTCGCGGTGGGTCACCTTGCACAACTTGCTGCAATTGCTCAAAAACAGAGCCCCATCGAGGGTATGGAAATGCTCCTGTTGCGACTTCCATCAATGTGATACCAAGAGACCACACATCAGACCTCACATCATATCCTCTGGCACGTCCAGGATCAATTCGTTCTGGCTGGTACAAAATATTTAGTAATAAGTATTGTTTAATATTTACCTAGTCAATTGAATTGTAAACTAGAAAACTAGTTTTTGATTAATATGGTAACTCACTTTTAAATATTTGTTACAACCAGCCAAGAATAGACTACGTGATACAATAATTTTAAGCACATACACATTAAATCATGAATTTTTTTATTATATTACAGGCTAGCGTTTGGCTGTGATTTTGCATAATGGTATGCACAGATGTGTCCTAAGATGGAATACGCATGCCTAGGAAGAGCCTATTCGCCATTGTTTAGATAACTCTTAGACTAATATATTTGGGAACACAGACAGAAAGGTGATCCACTTCTTGGCTGTCTGGATATGAAACGAAGAACCTAACCATTTCCTTCTGGCAATAGGGATATCAACCAGATTAGGATGGTAACCATATATCTGGATGTTTTGTCTTTATATTTGTATTTATTTATACATACTACGGTTCTCTATGCTCATATGAATATACATATATAAATATAAAACTTACTGCCATGTACGGTCGACATCCTGCATCACGTGTTCTTGCTATCGAGTCAACAAGCTTACCCGATATACCAAAATCACAAAGCTTTATATTCCCCCTTCTGTCTAGTAAAATGTTTGATGGCTTTACATCTCTGCAAAGAAAGACGTTTTGAATATTAAGTATTGAATATTGACTGCCTCGTTGGCCGAGCGGTTGCAAGCGCGATTGCCGATCGGGAGGTCCTGAGTTCAAATCCCGGGTCGGGTACTATTGGAGTAAAAACTAACTTAGAATTTCAAGTAGTGACTCGGAGTCTGGATTCAATGCCCAGTGTATGGCAATAGGCTCACCACCTATTCCATGTGACTTAAACGTAACTGTTGAAACGTGGGGGGTGTAGTACACCCCTCTGCCTACTTCTTCGGCGATTACAGGCGTGATCCTACTTTTTTTTAAAGTAATAAATATCATACTAGTTATTTTTAAAGGAAGTTAACATTATAAATTATGAACACTTAATAGTCCTTACAATCAAGATAAGTGTAAAGGTATTTCTGAATGACATTGCACTGCAATAAATATTGTATGATTAGTACAGGGTGTTCATTATTGAGTTTTTTTAATATATTTGTGTTTTACAGAGTACTCTCAATGAGTCAGTTGAGAATATGCTAGAATGTTACTGAATATTCAGCTTAGAATAAAGATTCTAATCATCCATAACTATCGTCTCAGTCTCAGTTTCCCTGTAACTTGCATTGTTATGGAATTATAGGGTAAGCATCAACACTATGCTCGGAGGTTATCCCTTGACATTTATTTCTGTACCAATCACACCTGAATCCAAAAAAACTATAGTTTGTGTAAATATGATGTTTATTTTATATTCATTAAGTATAAAAATAATTTGAATTAAGTTTTAATTAAATTCATATTAGTGACAGAATTTTTCTACAGTTGGACAAATCCAAAGTGCAAAAAATGCAGATTCTTACCTATGAATTATTTTTAATTTTTCTTTTAAATAATTTAATGCTTTAACTGTAGCAAGAGTTATTTTAGCTATGATATTTTCAGGTATTCGTGTTTGCATTCTTTCACATATGAATTTGTAAAATTTATCTAGAGAGGTATCCATTAACTCCATGCAGATCCAACAATCGCCCTAAAAACAATATAAAAAATTAAACAAAGTGTACAATACATAACTACTAGAAGCGCTTTTCGTCTTCCCTTTGCGTCATTTAAAAATTTTGTAATTCTTCTTTAAAAATACAATTCTTTAGAAAACATTATAGAGTGAGGATTAAATAAACATTATAGAGTGATGTATTGATCAGGCAGCAATATCTTTGAACAAATTTTTTTACTAATTCCAAGTCATAGTCTATCAATATACTAAATAATGTCTAAATCTGACCAGCTGTTTCCATGTCAAAGTGTAACATGCATATACACACATTTCCATTTATAACAGTTGTTACATATACTTTATGCTATTCTTAACAATTGTTTCTATATATCAAAATAGATTTTTTATTGTATGAGTATGATATATATGATTTTGGAGAATATCTAGAAAATATTACTTTGATACATACTTCTTTGAATAGCGCTCCATAAAACTGTACAATATATGGACAATCGTTGCTTTTCATAACAACTTCAAGATCCATAAGCAACTGCTTCTGCTCCTTCTCATCCACTGTAGAACGGATGCGCTTCACTGCCATCACTCTGCTTGTTCTTCAACAAACAATATATTTTTTTTTAATAATGGGATTAAAAAGTATAAAACAACATTACACCTGTATATACCCTAAAGGATAGGCAGATAAGTATCTATAAATAGAACATTCTCGTGTTTCACAAGTTGTGTGATCCCACACAGGAAATACAGGATGAGTTTATTACCATACACCAGCAACAAATCTACTGGGTTACAACTGGAAATTTCAAGTTAGGGTAAACCCAATAATACTTTGCCCAAAACAGAGGTTGAACCCAGGACATCTTGATAAGAAGTTGTATTATCAACCACTGGACCATTGAAGCAGTCAAAAATAAACAGCAACAGGGGATGATGACAAGGACTTACACTACTTTATATCTCCACTTTATACATGATTCATTGATGATCTTAAAATTTTTGTCAAACATTATATTGATGAAACATTAGACCTGTACTGTTCTACAGTGACAATAGCACACTTACTTTCTGTGAACCATTTTATTTACAGCCCCAAATGCTCCTCGACCAATCTCACCAAGATCCTGCAGGTCATCTGCAGTGAAATCATATATCTCTGTTGCTGACAACTGAAGTTTTCCCGATGACTGCATTGATGGGTAAATCCTAGATCTATCCCTAAAACATTATAATCATATTTATTTATGACCATATTTTGCTTACATATAGTTAATTGTTATTAGACATAATTTTCGAGATAAAACTTCATTAATTCATAATTATGAGTACATGCTTGGATGTAGAATTGGAGAATGTAAAATTAAAGCACTGTTTGATAAGGAATAACACAATATTAGATTAGCAACTGTAAAGTTGTTTGTATTTAGAACTCCAAACATCCAATAATACGAAAAATTATAACTACTATTTACTATTGTGGCAAAGCAAAGAAATATGTACTGCCTAAAATCCATACCTGGTGTTTTCAGGCAATACATCTCGTATCGTTCTGGACGGTATTCGTGTCCTCTGGCTTGCGGTGTTCGAACAAAAAGGCATGAATGCTTGACCATCACCTGACGGACCGCCAAACGCAAGATCTAAAGCTTTACGTTTTTCAGTACTAAATAAATTTAAATCGGGTTTTGGTAAAGTAGGCCTACTGGGTCCTGAAAAACAATGTCACGTTTATAAGCATCCACTAATTTTAAAACAACATTAACTCAAAGGCAACGTATGTTTTGGAAGAGCATTTACCTTGATTTGACGAGACTTCGCCATTCTTCGACATTTTTATGGTACTACGCGAAATACGAGATGATAGTAATATAGCGTTTAATACAGATTAAGAATTTTCTATCAAAATCTCCATTGGAAACCAAAGTTTGTAATAATGTTTCCCTTCTCATAAGAAATAACAAGAAATTGTTTCACACAAATTATGCATCGTAGGTACTTGAGCCGCGACAATACACATACACAGAGAGAAAAAGTTTGACGTCTGATCCTTAGTGTTACCATAGAATTTAATTAATGTTTTGTATGTCACGCAATATCAGCCTGAAAAAAGCTAAAACACAACAAGCGATTGCAAATATTTTCCTATATGTAATGCATTTAATAGGAATCATTACATCTATATATAATCAACAAGAAGTTTCACTTCTATAGCCTTCACGTACAATTTTTTTTTCTAATTATTTGACAACACGTAAGAAAATAAACAAGAATGATTATTTCTATTATTTTTTATTATTGCAACGCAAATAACTTAGTAGTTGTATTATTTATCTATACAAAACATCCAAAATCTATATCATCTAAAAAAATAAAAAAGGATTTACAATAGTTTAGAGATACAAACATTTTGCTTTAGTATAATTTGTCAACATTTTTATTAGTATCATCTTCATCGTCATCATCATCATCGGCTTACTCCCGTTCATTGCTGAACATAGGCCCCTCGAATAACACGCCACTGAGCTGGATATTCGAATCCAACCGCTGCCAGCTACTTAGCGTATAATATCAGCACTCCACCTAGCTGGAGGGCGTCCTACGCTACGTATACCAAGACGCGGTGTCCACTCCAGAACACGTCTACTCCAACGTCTTAATAATTGTCAGACGTAATAAGTGATTATGTAAAAATATCCATAATTTAGAAATTGATTCATAATCAAAAATATTATCTATAAACATACATTCATTATAAATATACATTTTTGAGGAGCATGGTTGAATAGATTGGAAGTTGTTACGTTGAATTGCAATCTAATGAATATTCTTAACAATACAGAGCGAAAAATTGTTTTTTTTAAATACCTATAGGTATACATTGACATGGGATTAGTTTTAATTTAATTGATTGCAGTTGATGTGCTGTACGTTATTTAGTCAAAAAATGTGTGAGTTTATCAATCTCAAACAGGCACTAATATACACTGGATGGGGAAAGCCGCTGGCAGAAGTACATATGTTTTTAAATAAGATTAAGTACGGTGCCGAAACACGCACACTCGCTGTTCGCCTAGTCCATCCATTCAAAGTCTAACAAGGAACCAAAGTTATCGATCGATATAGCTCGCTGAAGTGGCAATGGGCTGGGCATATCTGCCGAAGAGCTGATAACCGGTCAAGTAGGCGAGCTCTAGAATGGAGACACTCGCCAAACATAATGCAGGACACCGAATGGCCCGGTGGCATGACGATCTGAGAAAGATTGCAGACAGAATCTGGATGCAGTAAGTCGAGGACAGCAGTCCATTGAGATAGGTTTATGATTTGATGCGATAAGATGTTATTTTTATTCCTTTTGCAGTAAATTCGTTACGCATATATTTTTTTATGTTTAGCCTAGTAAATAGGCAGACGGGCCACCTGCTAGTAAGTCGTCACCATCGCCTACGAACACTTGCAACAGCCGAGGAGTGACAAATGCCATGCCGGCTTTGAACGAGAGCTGTCTTTGCGCTTTTCTTGAAGAACCTCATGTCGTAATGCTTCCGAAAAATCTCGAATGGAACATCAGTATATTGCTATTATCTTAGAAATCATGCTAGCTATCCATGTAAAATTATGTCCCATGGAATAGGTGGTGAGCTTATTGTCATACACCGGACACAATTCCAGACTCCGAGTCACTACTAGAAATTCTAAATTAGAAAAATCTAATAGCACCCGATCCAGGATTTGAACCCAGGTCCTCCCGATCGGCAGTCGCGCTTGCAACCGCTCGACCAACGAGGCAGTCAATATATTATGTACTGTACTAATATCGAAAAAAGAATCGTATTTGTATGCTTGTATGCACTGCTGGACATAGACCTCCCCCTATGAGTTTAGTCTAATATAGTATAATTATACTTTATATTATAAGAAGCCAAGAGCGGGACAGTTGTATGCACATACATACTTGAGTTTTAACATTAACAATGACAGATATTCCGCGCCTACCTTAGAGGGGACTTGGGGTGAGATATGTGTGTATGTAAATTTCTCACTTAAAACCTATCTAAATTATATGACAGTGACCACAACCTTAATTAATTATAGTGACCTTGATGATATAGATAAGGGATAATATGGTACACCAATAGTGGGTTATTTTAAACAAACAATTTCAGACCACTTTTGAGCCATCATAATATAAAAACTTTTTTAGCTAGACACAAAGCAAACAAGCAAAAATTCTAAAAATCATTTTACGAGGTCTGTATCACAATGTATAGAAGACACAGTGATTATAATTTTTCATAGACTTTCTCTGTACAGAATTAAACTGTTAGTATTTTTAATGTATGTTAATGTTATAATGTTAAATGTAATAAATGAAACCATACAATTAAATTATTAAACCAAATAAGGTTTTATCAAAAAACTAATAATAATAATATGTAAATAGATTTACTAAATAGTTTTTTTTATAATAAGCAGTAATCATGGGTCTTCTTTTTTATGTTTTTTATGTGTTCTTCCATTTATGTCAGCCTGTTTTATATCTGAATCTGATACTTTGTGCCTTTTGCTTTTGATCTTAGTGTTTACATTATCAACAGTATTTTGTCCGTTGTACGATGCATTGTTACCAAGATTGTTGTTGTTTTTTGCTGAAAGTTTATTTGTATTGATGAAGTTTTTATTCATTGGGGCTGGTTTGTCAATAACTTGTTTTTGACTTGGTTTAGTTTTATCAAAGTTGATATAGGATACATCTATTGATTTACTGTTGTTGAAATCAACAGATTCATCATCAGCATCATGTCTAAGTTCGATCCATCTGCAAACATGAAAGAACAAATAATATTTAACCTGTCTATTGTATTAAAGAACAGTCCATTTGGGGCCTTTTGGAAGCACTATTTTATGAGACTACAAGAGCTTTCCTTCAAAACCAGTAACATGTTGGCCACTTTTCAGGTGCTTATAGGCAAGCAATGACTATACACTATAGAGGCATTTGACTATAGCCAGCAATGCCTGTAGAGAATAGTGACCGTTAGCTATAAGGTGTCAATATCTGTAAATTCAGAGATAAATTCATGTTGACATACATAGCATCCATTTAATACTACTGTAATATGAAAGTATAATATGTCCAGCAGTGGACATTGGGAGGCTGACAATGATGAATATAGAAATTCCTAATCGAAATAATTTTAAGAAATATTACCTTTCATCCAATTCCCCTCTGATATATGGTAAAGCACCATACAAGTCCAAAACAACAATATTGAACACCACCTCTTGGTTCTCTTGTATACTGGAGCCAATCCATGTGTTGCCTGGTTCTTCTGTTGGTCGTGGTATAACAACATTGAACACTCTACAACGGATAAAGTAGGTTTTTTAACACACAATATTGTATACTGCTGATAACAAAACCCAACGAATAAATAATCAAATGAAACTAAAGGGAAAAAAAATCCTGCCCACACCATATTTTAAGCAACAAACTACCATGCCTATTACTGGTGGCTACATAAAGTAGGCTCGAGTAATCATTGAAACAAAAAGCACACCTTACAAATATATTATATCCAGCTTCCTTTACTTCCTCAGTATAAGAGCAACTTATATTCTTAGTTACTAAAATGTAATCTTGTAAGGTACATAAGGGACAGCACCCATATAACTCATTGTTTTTGGAATAATGAATAAAAACATGACATTTAGGGGTTTACAGACTTTATGATCGCTTACTTATATATAAAGTGGAATATGAATTTTGTAAATGATGTTATTCCTTTATTTAATTCCCCCAGTCCCTTCCTTTGATTGTACATGCAGATGCACCACAGGATACTACCCTTTTCTGAGAGATATAGCAATTATTAGAAGTAAATAGGTTGGTTCCAAGTTTCTATTCCAGATAGTTATGGAATAGAACTCACTACCAGCTTCTGTTTTCTGAAACACATATAACTTAGGACTTTTTAAAGCAAGGGTCAATAGGCTTTGCCTAAGCATATGTGAAACACCTTAGGATATATCTGTGCTTCCCTTAGATGTGCTTGGGATCAAGCACTGGCCTATCATGTAATAAAATAAATAATTACCTATGTACCAGTATTCCCAAATGTGTGACACACTTTTTGTTAACAATACCCTTTAATGTAGCACCTACATAGGGTTGGAAGATAAAATAGTCTGCTTGCACTTGGAAATGTATATCAGGGTTATCATTTCTTATCACTCCCACATTCTGTAGGATACGAAGGTTTTTATAACTTAAGAGGATACCATTAAATCTGTAAAATCAAATATTGGCAAGTTAAATATATTAATATTTACTCATTTCCATTTAAATGTTACTGATATCAGTATTACATTAATGATGACCACATATTATATTGTTATCATAACATTAAATATTTTAATATCATTTGTAACCTATTGATAAGCGGAATTTATTACAATATTCAAATTTATGCTTACTCTTTGTCATATTTGCCTATTTTGTAATCCAATAAATTTTTTACAGATTCCTTTAGATTCCCTAAGCACCACGGCTGTAGGGCGAGGTTCTGTGTGACTTTCTTTTCAACGACACAAGAGTTTTTATCGTTAGCTAACTGTCTCAGCTCTTTCAAGTCAAATTTAATTATCGATGACATTATTTTATACAAATTTTATCATATTAAAAATAAAGAAAATTACACAAATACGAAATTCGGCCCTAACAATTTCAATTTTGACATTTATTGCATGCATCGCAAAATAAAATAAACATCGTTTGACGTTGTCAACATGCGAAACAAAATGCTGACCGACACACTTTTCTGTGCGTGCGGCGATAGGCGAAAATAGCGATTTTGTATTGCCTATGGTCAATGCCATTCAAATACCGTACAATAAGTTAGAAGCATTTGAGTCGATTTTATGAGTTATAATTATGGCTACAGCTATTAAAAGTGATGAAAGGAGTATTACATAGAAGGCGAAAGCTTAAAATAAATAAGCTTATTTCGAACAAAAGAAACTAAATAAAGCGCTTAAAATTCTGTTGGAAAAAGTTAATCAACGACTGGCGGCTACTCGAGAGTAGTGTTACCAGTTACTTCATAACCATTTTACTTCTTTGGTATTGTTTTCTATAATTAATTTGTATTATTTATTTTTCAAAAAAAAGAAAATTAATATTGTTATTTTAAACAATGAAAAAAAAAGACCGAAGGTTCATTTTTTAAAATTGTTATAACTAGAAAAACGAAAAAAAGAAAATTATTATTGAGGACCTTATTAAACAAGGCCGCGGTAAGCTAAGGCTCAAAACCTGCTACAGCAGAGTAGAAACTACGCGTCACTTCCAATTTATATTGAGTTTCATTTCCATTATCTAACGTGCAAATGTACTGTAAATATTTTGAAAAATAAAACAATTAATTTGTACTTTAATGATACTCAGCCCATAGTTAGGTCTACAAACCATAGTCTAATCAATTTTTAGTCGAGAAGATATTATTGAGTAAAAATGGACCACGATTATAGTTTTACAACAACACTACGGAGTGACAATGAAATAGGGCTATCTTGACATAAATTATTCAGATTTCCGTAACTGATTATCCCTGCTTATCGGATGTTGCACCTCTTAGTAATTTCTATAATTATCGTTATCTTGTTCTATTTAGCATTTGTGATATATATAATTTTTGATTAACCAAAGCCATCGACATAGCTCAAAGGATTAGCTGGCTGAAGTGGCAATGGGCTGGGCATATCTGCCGAAGAACCGACAACCGGTGGAGTAGGCGAGTTCTGGAGTGGAGAC
>DWME01005312.1:0-15086 GCA_018244795.1 Parelbella ahira ahira | reverse complement strand
CGATGTCAAAACATCGATGTTTTCCAGCTAAACATCGATGTTTATTCAACATCGATGAATATCGATCATCCCTACTTAGAGGCAATCATATCAAAGAATGGATTCAGAAATGATTGCATAAGCATTAAGTGATTGATATTTTTGAACAAACAAAGCAGTTAATATGCAATGTTGATTATTATTTCTTAAATAGCAGTAAACAAGCCAACTGAAGGACATTGCTGACTTTGATACTGTTGAAATGGAGAATATTATGTGTATGACAGTATATTTTTATTCGGTCATTACCTTTTTGTTTACTGCATAATCTGTTCAATACTTTGTATTGTGATTATTTTTCCTTGGAATTTGACATCATCCCTTTATAGTTATGTTGACCGGAGGTCACATTGTCCTAGAGAGATAACCCTTGCATATTTATGCAGTTGAAGTGTTTTCATGCCTCAGTGCACATCCCGGTGTTGGTTCAAGCAGTCACCATGTTGCTGAAGTTGGCTTTGCTCGGTGTTATTGTATTCTTTTGTGTGAAACTTTTGAAAAATAGACGAAGGTGTTTTTATTGTAATTAATAGAATTTTTTAAAGGTATTCCAAATTACCTAAACTAATATTTTTTTAAATTTTTTTCCTGTACTTAAAATGCAGAGAAAGTTATTTGATTTATGTAGCCTTTGATTAGATAAGATTTTTTTTGTTAAAACTGTTGAACTACGAAATATATTAATGTTCTAATTATTATTTACCTCGGTAATTATCTCAAATAATAGTTTATTTATTATTGAGCAGTATTATTGTGAAATTATTGCCAATACCAAGCTCCAAATTTCCCAAACTGATAAGTTCAATTAATAATGTACAAATAAAAATATTTTACAGGAGGCCTTAGCACTGATCAGCGAGTATTCGGAAGCGGGTATCACGGTGCGTGGGACATACGTGCAGCCAGGCAAGCCGCCTCCTGAGGGCGAGAGGAAGCTCTATTTAGCGATCGAGAGCTCCCAGGAACTGGCCGTGGCCAAAGCGAAGTCTGAGATCACTCGCCTCATCAAGGAAGAACTGCTGAAGATGCAGACCTCCGCCCATCACATGATCAACAAAGCTAGATATAAGGTCATATAAATGTAACGACGGTTGAATTAAAAATTTATGGATTGTATTGTTGTGTTTTATTTTTCTTGTCATCTAAGTGATTTTAGGATATAAAGTTTTAGTCAGCAAAAGTTTTGAAGGCCTGCATGGGCATGGAATTATTACGATAAATATATTTTTTAAATTAATTATATTGTACTACTAAAAATACCAGATTCTAAGCAACCAGACGTCAATTTTTTTTGGTACATTCCAAGAGTAATTGAACTAAGATTACCCTGTCTGATTTAACGCAAATCAGTTTATCGAGCGTCTGACTGCATCATTCCTTCTTTAAAAATACTGTCAGTAGTTTATGACTAACTTCCAAATTATATAAACGTGAATTATTATCAACTTCCCAATCGGGATTGCTAGATTTTATCGGCAAAATGAGATATTGAAACCTTAGGAGGTAACAATATAATTAAAAAACTTAAATAATAATTATATTATAAATGCTTATTCCTTTATTTGAATTCCAATAAAAAATAAATCTTGTAAAATGTACCAAATAGTTTGTATCATAAACAGTCCGTAGATAATTAATTGACGTTTCTTATATCCCTATGCCTACCCCTTCGAGTATTATGGGCGTGATGTTACGTATGTTATGTTCTTTGTTTATCCGATTTGTATATAAAATTCGGTCCATTACCTTTGTGTGAAGTCAGAGAAGGTTATCCCTAGACTTGTGACAGACGGATAACTGTTCACCTTGTTATTGGATGACCTCACAAAGGCTATCTTTAACAAAAATGTTACATTGAAAAAACATGTGAGAATATCTTCATTAGAATGACAGTCAAATTTTTTAATAAAGTAAAGTGACATTCAAGTATTTTAGAATAATAATTTATAACACTTCAACCTTATTCTCCAAATTAAGAATGAAATTCGTTTAAATTGAACTGATTTGAATTGATCTCTTGTAAAAATCCATGACAATTTTAACGTAATTTCACGCTTGTAATCCCCGAAGGGGTTAGCAGAGGAGTGTAGTAAACTCCCACGTTTTACCAGTTACGTTTAAGTCCCACGACATGACAATGTTTTTCCGTCCAAATTATGTTTGGACTCGAATATTTATATAGCATTTAATTTTATAGTATATTCATCATTAGTTTCCTTCAATACCACTTTACAGGGGTCAATAGTACCTTACACAGCGGAAAGTTATACCGCTGACTCAAACATCTATCAGAGTGGCATAACAAACAAACAAGTGTGTTGTTTACGGCGATTGCACTCTGAATGGAGAATTCCAAGAAGATAACGCGTCAGTGGCACGTGTGCTGTCAGACCGAGATAGTGTCTCAATAATAATCCTATCATTTCGTATAAAAATAGCTGTGAGAAGTAGTCTCGTGCGGGCGCCGTAGATACTGGGGTTATCAGGCGCGGGAAGATTCCACAGCAAACAACGGTTCTGTGCAGAACACGCGCAGTACAAACATCGGACAATCTGTTGCTCATTAGCTTTCGTTAATTTATTTCATTGAAACGATAACATATTTTTTGCTTGATGTTGGAATTACAATAACTTGTATGGGGTTCTGATTGTAGGTACCGAGTACAAAAGCAAATATTTTTTTACTTGCTCTTAATAAAGTTAAGACGTAATGGATGAAGGCTGGAGTTATTCCGTAATAAAAAAAACTTTAGCAATCATTTTTTAGTAATAAGATACGTTAGATTTAGTAGACTACTTCGTTGGTCTAGTGGTTTCTAGCGTGACTGTTGATCAAGATGTCTTGGGTTCGACCTCGGAGTCGGGCAAAGTCGGTTCTTATTTGAATACTCAATAGTATTATGGAGTCCGGTTTTGTGCCTCACCATGGAATAGAGGATGACCTTATTGCTCTCTATTATAATAATTATATTAGGCACAAATACAGATTCCGGACTACTAAAACAAACTCTAAAGTAGAAAAATTAGACAGTGCCCGATCCAAGTGAAGAACCTAGGACCTCGATCTCGAACAACAATTTCGCTTGCAACCACTCGACTAACGAGGCAGTCAATACATAGGTACATACGTTTACTATATAGGTACAACAATATATAGATTACTTTAACGAAAGTGAGATTAATATAACTCCAATAATGAAGACAAGCACAGTATATTTGTTTTATTTTGAAAAACTGAAGATCCGTCATTTGTATCTGATGCCGTAATTTATTTTCATTATTATAAGTATATTGAGAAATATATATTACGTCATGTTCAGTGTTTTCTCTATCACCATGTCACCCATTGACCTCGGTATATCTGTACAACGATTTACATCGTGAAAACAAAATAATAAAATGACATGTGTCATGTGATTTTTCTGGAAAGATAAGTGCAGATGTGACGCACTTAGCAACGGCTGATGAGGCTGACAACAGATATTCGGTATCAGGGGAGTATTTACCGATGTAGCAGCTATCTCAGGGTCTCAACAGTTTGTATAAATTAAATCGTGTGTTGTCATATAATTATTATACCACGCCACATCCCTTTACTGGATAGGCAGAAAGCAGCAAGTGCCAAATATATCTATTTTAACAGATGCTTCGACATTCGTCTCTCTCTTCATATACGCACTGCTGTTTCCCACTTTTCCATTATTGGTTGCATATTTATGGAATTTGCTTGAGAATCGCTTCCAAAGATGTTAAAGTATTTTTAATGAGACTTTTGCCACTGCTTCATAAATGTTTATTGTTCATAAATGTTTCATTCTTCGTTCATTCTTCATAAATGTTTTAATGATCAGTGAAAACCGTAATATCCGAGGTCAACACTTTAAAGATTAGACTTATTCTTTCCCGAAAACAAGATGGTTGCCTAACTGTCAAATATGTCAAATTATTTTATTGTTTAACTCCAAAAGTTGTAAGATATTTAGAAGTAGATATCGATAGTTAAATTCACATTGATCATAGTAGATAATATACAATCTAATTACATTACGCTATCCAAGCACAACGTAGGTAAATACACCTTTTCAAAAGGAATAAACTTAGGTATTCCGTTTCATTTTATCTCGACAAAGCTGTTGTTAGTGTGACAGAAATAAACTTGTCGTAAAGTATGTTAAAGAAATATTTATTTTTAGAGTTTATCTCTATTGCCACTTATGACGAGAAACAATATAAAACACATGCATAAAATAAGTACTTGTTTTTTTCCAATAATCTTGCCATGGGTCAATTTGAGAAGTATACCGTGGCAGCGCAATGGAATAGGTAGATGTTTGTGATGCTTTTAGGGTCTGATAAAGTAATTATTGTTAATGTGTTAGGTCCACCTTTTTGTAGGTTTTATGGAGGATTGTTTGTGCTTATTCATATGCGGACAGTTTCACTATAGAGTATTTACGTGTAGTCTGAATTATTTATATAAGATTGTAAGCATAACATTTTTGGCGTCAATCAAGAAGTCAACGAAGTTTAAATTCGTATAATGTTTTGATTAATTTTTTACACGGTCCAATATACCGTGATACTATAATGATCTCCTCGACAATTGTTAATTATCCAACACCCTATGAAAATCTGTAGGCTTCTCATTCACGTGATAACTTGTCCAACGCGCTCGCTAGAATAGGTACTGTTGTGGAATTATATTCAAATAGGTATAAACTCTTATCCTCCTATCATCGCAGAGGAAGACCACCAATGAGGTTTTAGTGTGGTAGAAGTCTTACATACTCACGCATGTCTCCCTGATAACTTTTAAAGGTTTCCCCATTCTTGAAAAAGGCCAAAATTACAGAAACATTTTCATAATCACATCATTTAATAAATTGTACTACTGATATTAAAATTATTCAAATATTTAATATGTGCTTACCTTACAGTGTACTGTGTACCTACTATTTGTTCTTTTTAAGTAAGTAAATTTTAGTAATTTCAAACAAATATTAAATATGGGTATAACTTTAACAGCGTTAAGATCTGTACATACCAATTTGCTTAGCAACAAAAGGTCGCAGAAATAATAACTCATACAAAGACATCAAGCGAAATCATCTGCTGATAAAATGACTCGTTCCTTATATGATGCAACAATTAAACTATATTGACCCACATTATTGTTTATATATAATAATTAAATTTAGATATTGAGTTTACAATATGTTTACGTATGTTAGTTATGTAGCACGTGTTCAACTTCAGAAGTCGCGAATGTATCGATTGCACCATGATTGATTGTACTTGATTATCTATGTACTTACAAATCCTCAAGTGAATGACAAATTATCGATGATTTCCGCAGAATTGCACGTGACTAGTTTCTTATCGTTGTTACTTAAGACTCATTACTCATTATTTAATGTACCGGTCGATTTCCGTAAGACAGTTTGGTCAATAGCTCGTTTTTCTCAACTTTTCAGCTTGTCTTGAGACAACTCACATTTGCGGGGGAAATAGATAGATTATCAGATCAGACTATAAGTGGATAATAATATCGTCCTCTCTTAATGAGCGTATTTTACACTTTTATGGGGTTTTTTGCTATAGTCCCTATGCTGGACATGTGGGTTTGCCTTCGCCGAGCACAGTTTACCGCAGGGCCTATGTTCTTGCCCGTTGGTTACTAGGACACTTAACTGCGGCTAGGTAGGCTGCGGTTTAACGTGATCAGCTGTTGGCCAGAGCCTCGTCTGTTGTACCGCAAAATGCAACTAGGTAAGGTTAACTTGGCTTCCTAAAACGGAGCTTGGTACCAGTGACCATCCTCGTTTTAATGTTATTATTAGTAAAATTATAAATATTGATATTAAACTTAATAATAGATCAGATAAGCAACGACAACAGTACCTACTGTTACGCCTATTTCAGTACGCGATTCTGATAAGAGTCAATAGGGCACGAGTAACCTAAATGCTTCGGTTTTAACGATAATGTTTTGTCTTTGTAACATATCGTTACGCCTATATTACTCCGAAGGGGGAGACAGTATTTAGTACATTCTACGATTCATCAGTTGTGTTACACGTCCCATCATGGAGTAAGTGATGAGCGTAATGATATACACCGAGTGCAAATCCAGGCTCCATGGTACTGGGAATTTCGAGGTGGTAAAATCCAATATTAATTTTTCCGCCTCGGGGATCGAATCCAGGATCTCTTATAAGCAGTCACGTTTGCAAACACTCGACAAACGAGGCAGTTAAATTTTGTCTTTGACGAACACCTAATATGTAATTAACACGAACGAATGAAACGAATATAGTTCGTTTTTATTTATCACTTACTTATCTTTGGGAAAAAACGTGTAGGTACCTACCCACTGGAGATCGGAAATGAAAGATTGGGTGAAAGATAAACAAAAACGTTGACATATAATTTTAGCAATACGTTGATAAAGAAATATGTAGTTGGAAAATCCATTATAGATATAAGAAAAGGTATAGATAATCAAAGTGTAGAATGGATGGGTAATAGGTACATACTTATTTATTAATACTTGTTGACGTATTTATCTATATCACGAACTGCAGAAAAAATATTTAAGCGTATTTATTTCCATGTAGGTATTACGATTAAGTACATAAATTATCATCATCATCACCATCTCCCGTCTCACTCCCGTCCTTTGCTGGACATAGGCCTCTCCAATAGCATGCTCGATCTTCAGCTCTCGGAATCTAACAGCTGACTACATTAATATATTTGACTTAAATTTTTTTTAAACTGTTATGGATCATTTTTTAGTTTAACGTAAATCGAATATAACATTACGTCTATATTTCGCTGAAAGGTTTAGCAGAGGCGCTTAGTATTGCATCGTTTGCCACGTTACCTTATACTTCTCATGAATGTATAAAAAAAATGTATTTCCATATTTAAAGTTCATACTAAACATAATTTATTGTTGATGTGAGTTTGTGAATTCAGGCAATAAAAACCAATGTAGATATTACATTTACTCAACATCGTCAGCCTCTAGATGTCCACTGCTGCACATAGGCCTTCCCTAATCGGCGCCACTCCTTCCGGACCTGGGACCTGGCCTTCTTTAAATTTACCAGCAACGTATACAATAATATGCGAATTTCAATATATTTCATCATAATTTCTTATCGAGTAATAAATCAACTTTTTAAGATAATTTTCTTTTATAAGCAAATCAAAATACTTTTATGTCAGCATGATTCTTATTTATTCTCAGAAGTATCTATATATTTAATGTCGATCGAATATGATAATAACAGTTATTATTAGGTATTACCTATATCTTCAAGCCAGGATCCTTGTGAGGCAGGCAGAGGATTCCAACTGCCAATAATCCTGCAATGAATAATCGCTTATGGAAATAACTCCAGGCGTGATGTTACGAATCGTACTTCAAAACAATGTTTACACGGAAATAACATCGAGTACCCGCACACTTACAATGAGTTAAATGCACTTGAATATTTTCCTTAAGATAAACTCAATTCTTTAGAATTGGTATATGTAGGCACGCGCAGTACGAATAATTAAAAGCGTGTCAACATTATTTCGTAATAGGACCTTGTGTGAAACATTAAATCGATCCAGTTCGATAATATCATTATTACAATACAATACACATAAATGACAGCCGGATTATAAAAACACAAGAGACATTAATGATTTTTGGTCTGGTATCTAATTAAAATATCACAGCTTCGATATTCGAAAGTGCGAAAGCTGCCGGATGATGAATTGACTTGTCTGAAAGCTGAATGACAGAACTGAATGGAGACCAGAATTGAAGTTCGGATGACATGATTTTGAATAGACCTTGTTCTAGATATATGTCAAATTTATATTTGTCGATAGCAACTTTAATAAGACCATCAATCCTTTTTTTTTCGCTTTATTGGTTTCTACTCAGAATAAGAGGATTATGTCGTTAGTTTACAATCCTGGCCAAGAGCGGGTTGGCAGATTTCACACGCCTGAAATATTTTTTCGTTTAACTCTTAGGTGTGCAGGTTTCCTCATGATGTTAATTAGAGAAACGGCCCTGCCAGCATCCATTTTTCTTGATTCCTATCACCTGAAATAATTCAAGAACTATTGTCTTGAATAATTTCAGGTTTCAGACTAACTAGTCTATAGGCTCCATCTAGGCAACTGTGATATATCCTAGCTGCATCTCGCTTGTCATCAGTTGAGATTGCAGCCAAACGCGAGCATATTGCTTTAAAAAATCAGCCAGTTGATATTCTATACGTAGATATCTACCAGATATAGGTTTTTTCTGCGCTTTTGCTTAAGGGGTTTCTTTCCCATAACCTCACAGGATAGGTCGCGATGGCGTTCATTGGGGGAGGCCTATGTTCCAGAAGTGGACTGAGATAGGCTGATGATGATAATGATATTGATATAGGTTTAGTTTAAACATTAATGTTCGCTGTTTAATTTTTGTTGATTGTTTATTTTTGACTTACAATTGGCTACCTGACTGACCGACAGTGTATAAGTTCAACAGTTCAGACCTCAAAATGACTAAGTAGTCACTAACCTTAATAATAATTGGCACGTCACACACGTAAAAACATTTCGTATGAAAATTCGTGATGTAATAGGAAATTTTTATATCACGCGGTTTGCATGTTCTTTTCTGTCTGTTGTAACATTAAAAAACACGACAATTTAATAAAACACGTATTGAATATATCAAATTACAAATGTATCACACGTGATGTAAATTGGCACATAATGTTACATAGCGTAATTTCACAGTGGCAATCAAGTGATAATGCGTAGAGCCGTTGCGTTTCAGGACACGATTGAACGTTGCACAATTGAGAAAGCAATGGAATGTTTCGTAAGTACTTATTAACATGATTCAATTGTAATTGTGTTACTTGCACGCGATATAATAATGAATTTTGCATTATATGTCTATTTTAATTAAAACGCTGTCTTTTCAACTTTACATCTTTCTCAAAACGAACAATTACTTTTCCGTGTTACATCACTTTTAGAGCTAGCTATGTTTTTTCCACATTAAAAACATATTGGAAACAAGCCTTTCCTGCTTTATAAATCTTTCAAAGGGGAATAGATCTAACTCAGTTCTTGTATTTTCAACATTAATTTTCTTTATTCTTTTTAAGGATAAGCTACGATAAAATAAAAGGGAATTACCCTGTTGAAGTATCACGTAGTTTACGTCGTTCTGAGGTTTATGGGGTGAGCGTATATTTAAGAAATATCTAATTTTTTCGTCATCAATCATCGTCACCATGACTTTGAATTCTTTCGGTTATACCTACACATCATTGTTCTTTATCAGCGCCTACCTGCAGAATCACGTTAAATTGCAGATATTTCATCATAGATAAATTCAAATGGGTTTAAATTTTCCCGCGAAAAACCAGTAACATTTTTTTGTTACAATCTGTCCATGAACTATACTTTTATTTTGTTATCCCATTTAACGTTCACTTTGCCAACTTCATATGGTTAGCGTGGCAGACTATATCCCTTCTCATTCTGACAGGACATTCACGTTCAAAAATAGAAAGATAATGAACGATGATATCGACGTTTTTAGGAAAAATTCCAAAACAAATCTAAGTTGTCTTTTGCGATGTTAAGAATAAATGGGTCGATGATAATGATAATTAAAAAAAAAAATCTAAAGACATCTCTAATTTGTCTTTTGCGATGTTAAGAGTAAACTTTCCATTGATACGTGTCACTCTCCTATATTGACGTAGAGCTAAATATAGTGTCTTATCGTTCAAGTCTTCAGCAACAAACAACGTGAGAGCACGAGTCACGTATGGCTCTACTATTTACACAATTATGTCATTCGTTAAAGTATTTTAATAACATATGTTGCGAAGATATATTATACCTACGTATGTATAAATGACTTACTAATCGAATAATATCGTTTAGCGAAATTTCAAATTCATTCAACGCTGAATGATAATATGTATATATGATATCTACTCAAAATGTAATAATTAAAAATTATTATTTACCTGTTTGTGTGGTAAAAATCATTATTGTTATTCTTTCAGCAATTGTTATTGCGTTTTAACTTCAATTTAAAATATTTTGCTTAAGATCAAATACCCACCTACCGAGGCACTGACGTATCGTACTAAGTTTTATTTATTTTCTACTGATGTATTTAAGCCAGTTTTTTTTAAATTTAAAGAGGCTTACAGCCAACTCCCGAAATAATAGTATAAATTGATAGTCGATAGGTGTTAAATAAAATGTCCCTTATCGGCCAGGGAGCATAGATCTCCAAATAACTATATCCTCACAGGCTTAACCTACTTTTCACATTCGTATGCATTCATGCACTCTGATTTCGGAGACGTCTGATTTCCCGGATCAGTCAGTATCATTCTGAGCGATTGTACCTACATATACCTATTTTTATGCTATAAAATACGGATTTATTACAAAATGCCCCAAAACCACATTGATTTGACATTGGAAACAACGGAACTTGAATCCCCTTAGGGCTAGAAACGTTGGTGTGGATACAAATTGGCAAGAAAACCGATAACAGAATAAATAACATACGATAATTTTAAGTATATTATGCCGTTATCGTCACCAGTATACACCAGTATAGATCGTACTGACAGAATAATGCCCGTATAATTGTATCAAGGGCAGCCTACCCCGGAAGTTGTGACGAATAATTAAATAACATACTGTGACAATATTGATACAGATTATTTATTAATGTTACAATTGTATAGATTTTCTGGCAAGTACCTACAATCATGTCAACAGCAAACAGAGAATGGTGTGGCATTTTCTACAATATTCGATAATTAATATTCTAGGAGGTTTTATTCTATTATTCTATCCGGGGTTCACCACTTATTCCAAGATGGGACATAATCATAACGGGTGAAACCTGGGAGTGTACTATACTCCTCGACCTGCCCTTTCGGAGAGATACAAGCGTGATGTTACGTCGCATTATATACATGTATTTGTATATAAGGTATCTACATGAATATTTATTCACATATGTATACATGTGTATGTTTATCAGCTGTCTAGTTGCCATTATATATAGATTCTGCTTAGTTTGGGGTCAGAGGGTCAAGCATAAGGCGTCTCAAGATCTTATTATTATTCTTATGTAACAATATATATTTTAATTGAAATCTTTTGCATATAATGGTATGTTATAATATGAGTAGTGGATATATTTATGAGGTAATTATAATATAACTTACATTAAGAACTGCATTTTACTGTTTCTAAGGGTATGTACATATTATATATGCAAGTACATATGTAAATACTACAATATAAATAAATTGGGTCTGTCTGTAGACTATGATTCATCAAAAAAACTGTTCTGAAGAATCAATCCTTACGAGAAATTAAAATACTTTTTTTTTCTATTTACAAGTCTCTAAGACTTGAAATTTAAAAACATATGTCAAGTCGCAAAGAATTACGAAGTTTTAAAATAAAACGTAACATCCCTCCACTACCTCCCCGAAGAGGTAGCTGGCAGAGTGTACTGGACTTCTACATTTCACCAAATTTCTTATATGTCCCCGGGTGGAATAGATGGTGAGATAGCAGACTCCGCTGCTATAGAGAATTTTAAGTCAGAAAAATTAACCGGATATCGAACCCAGGATCTCTCGATCAGCAGTCGCGCTTGCAACCACGTGACCAACGAATCATACAATTTATAGACGTATTAAACATAAACATTTTTGATTTTTAATACAGAACATTATTAAACTTTTTATGATGTCGAACAAAACGGACTGACGATGTTAGTAATGGATAAAATTATTCGAACGTGTTAAGTAGGTTAAATATTTACTAGAATATCTGATGACAATTACAATTTTTAGTGTTCAAAGTCCACATTGTACAATAGTCAAGTATTGCAAATTCGATTGTTCATTGTTCGGATTATCTGATATCCAGCAATCAGTTTTGAATCATTATATTATAATATAATATATTATATAATATACTATATAGATATTATCTACATATCTACTAGTCCTTTATTGTGTTTTTGTGATTTTTAGTATATTATTTACATAATACTTTACCATGAGGTCCTTTCTCCTTGTTATCCATTTTCTTCAGTTAATACATGCTTTAATTTGTAATAAGTAAGCATTATGTTATTAATTTGTTGCATGTATTGTAGGTATATACATGAATAATCCCCCTTCCTGCTGCAAAAACTTTGTTTGCAAAAAAGCCATTGCTCAGGATGCCGTATTTTCATAGTAAATATTATTTTAAAAAATGCATAGTCGACACACATGCACATAGAATATTTTTTGTATTTTTGGTAATAGTAAGCATTACTATATATTGCTACTACTACTACACTACACTCCTCTGCCTACACCTTCGGGGATTACAGGCGTGGTGTTATGTACTAAGCACTATGCAATTTTTGAATTAAAATTACGTCATTGATATTTAATCACTTGGCATAAAATTCTGTAGGAAGGACATTACGATCGTGAGGATCACGCTAACAACGTGGTTCCGGAGCTTTTAGCTAGATGGCGCTTGGCAATGGAGCTTTTGGTTTGTTTGTTTACGAGATCGTCCTATAGATGGCGGAACTAGGTGCATCTCAAATTTTGTAAAGATTTAACCAATTGTTTTGCAAACAGATCAGATGTTTGAATCATAATTTGATATTATGAAGCTAATATAAAAATCGTGTTTATAACTATTTAATATAGATTACAATGTCGTAACGTTACAGGTATTTAATTAGTGTCTTTATTCCGCATATATAACTAGTACTTTATATTTATAATTATTTTCTTGTTTAATATAAATTATATTATTGTCACAGTCAGTGAATTGCAAATAAACATAGAAGCGACACCTCAGATTCATTATCACTCTGTTTATCCCTTGCACTCATAGTTTGTTAAGTTCAGTAGCGACAAATTTAGTAATGATTTATTAAAATACATTTTTTTAGTCAATTATCCAGGTCTCGTTGACATTTTAATAGCTCACTACACTTCCTTACTCAGCTCGCGCGACTCGACATGCGCATCCGTCATGAGCAGTGGACATACGTTTTATCGTGTCAGCGGTGACATGCGCCGTCATCGTGTCACTAAATTTTCCTCACGCTGTATACACAATAATTGTACGATAATATGTTACTTGTAAGCAATACAGTAGAAATTATTGGATACTCAATAATATAGGTTTTCGACGTTTGCTAATTGGTCTGAGGGTACAATATACAATATGATTGTTTATGTGTACTCGTATGTATTGTTGTTTTATTAATATTTCTACTATGTTATTGTTAATTATATGCTTTTACCATAGTAAAATGTAGTTTATTAAGAGGATAATAAAGGTAATAAGGTCAGGTAACATGTACATGTTTTGGTGTTACAATAAACTCTTTATTTTCAATCAAATTAACAAGGAAAATAATAATTTAATAACAATTTAATATGTAAGAAACTCAATAAAATATTTTTTATCTCCTAAAAATAATCTCAATCACTTAATTTATTAAATGCAAGCCTTCAGGTACCCGGTGATTATTTTTAATGCGTATTATTTAATTAACAAAACTTGACTTGTCGTGAAAACAATTTTATTATCAGCTCCACGAAATGATTCAATGTTTTCTGTACGTTTATTTATCACGTTCTATTTATCTATTACGTTGATCAATCGTTTTTCAGTATTCATATCAAGATGCGATTCGGAAAACAATATTTACCGTCCACAGTCGGTATGGACGCACCGACGTGTACCTATGAACAGAGAGATGAGTGTAGAAATATTTGGCGCTTGGTGGTTTCTACCTACTAAGTAAGGACCTGTCGTGATAATAATGTATAATGACGCGTAAAGTACATTTGCGGGTCGTAAACAGGAAAGTTACTGAGCACGCGCGCTGTCAGAGGTTCCCGCCCTTAACCCTTTTCAATATTTATCGTGCTCACTACAATGTGTATGATTGTTTTTATGTATATCGTATGACGTGCACTCTGCGAGTGGCGCTTGGCGAGCTCTGATGAATTGCTAGGTTTTTTCTGCATTGATTTTTTACATGTTTGTATTTGTAGAGTTCGTTTTAAAAAATCACTATTACTTTATGAACTATTAATAGTACCTAATTATATGTATTTGTTTACATGTAGTCATCATTATAGGGGTTTGTTCGGGAATGAAATTCAGAAATAGAAAAGAAATATTTTTTTATTAAACTTACTCTCTTGTATTTGTTCACAATTGTGAAATGTTTTCAACGACAATAAAATAACAATTCGAACCCACTCTAAGTTGGCCAGGCTCGATACAACTCTTTTTTTTACAATAATATTACTCTTTAATATCACAAATATACTTATGTTCTATTTTGATTAAAGCTTTCAAGTTGACCTTACGAACTACAATTTTTCAACCTACGCTAGTAACTGTGAGATCTAGAGTTCATCGTGTTAAACAATATCACTATAGTCGATGATCGGGGCGGACACTTGGGAGAGCGTACGACTCCGAGCGGTACTGGAACAGATGTGACCGTGGAGCCGGGTCCGCTCGACCTGGCACCGCGGAGTTACCAGGGCCGCCACACCGCCGGGCTCTTCGTGAAGTTGGAGCTGGTGGTGCAGTCCAGGGGCACTGCTGTATGCACTGGGACGGGCGACGCCGGCGGCGAGGGAGTCACATATCCAGAGGAGGAAGACACGGTAGAGAGAGCGGGGCTCGGAGGGCTCGCTGGTGGCGTGTCCGCGCCGGCGGCTGCGCGCTGCATGTCGTTCAGTCTGTGTCCGAGGTGGGTCATGAGCTGCGTTCCCAGCCTCACGTCCACACCGGGGATGGAAGCCAAGCAGCGGGAAACTTCATTGGCAGCATGAGTGAATCCAGCTCGGAAGCGGTCTGCGTCCACTGTAGGATTGAGCGACAGTCTGCGCTGGCGCCGTAGCTTGTGAAGGTGACGGACGGTCAATTCCAGGATATCAGCT